>PVIY010035302.1:0-26433 GCA_004026745.1 Myrmecophaga tridactyla
GCAGCCCAATAAAGCACGCTTATTTGCAATCCTTTGGTCTACTTTCCTTTCTCTCAATTACCTCAAATCTTAAAACCTTTCATCCATCTTCCACTCCATTCTCTGTGCCTCATAAAGGTAATCAGCTGAATTTTTTGGAACTTATCCTAGTAATTCATTTGATATGCATAAGCAGATACAGGTGTTTCCTTGGTTAGTCCTTTTTCTTAGGCATAAAGTAGCATGCTAAACAAACATTTGCTTTTTTTTTTTTTTGCCACGTTCAGGCTTTACCAATAAAACTGGGTCTCTGGCATGGCAGGAGTTGCCCACCCCAAACATGTGCTTTTGCAGTTTACATTTTTTTTTTTTTGCTTGGGCAGGCACCAGGAATCAAAGCCAGGTCTCCAGCGTGGCAGGCAAGAACTCTGCCTGTTGAGCCAACATGGCCCACCCATGCAGTTTACTTTTTGTTTCCCCCTTAGTATTATTCTCTAGAAGCACTCCATTTCAGTTCATTGAGAAACAACGATTCTGCATTGTTTTTTATTTGTTTGTTTTCGGCATGGGCAGACACTGGGACTCAAACCTGGATTTCTGGCCTGGCAGGCAAGAATTCTGCCACTGAGCCACTGTCACATCACCTTCTAGTTTATTCAATGACTCTCCTATGTTGGGCACTCAGGTAGTTCCCAGCCTTTGACAATTATAAATAACACGGTAACCAGTGTCCAGGTATTTTGGTTTCACTGTAAGCATAACTTTAGAATAAATTCTTCCAAGTGTCATTTCTAAGTCAAAACACAAATACATGTATAGATTTGTTAGAAATTACCATTTCTGTCCCCTTGGGGTTGTATCATTTTGCACTCTTGCCATTACTGTTTGAAAATGTCTTTTTTATCCCAACAGCTTTGCCAAAAGAATATATTGACAACCTTTTGAATTTTGCCAATCTGATGGGTGAAAGATGAATTCTCTGGGTAGGTTCATATTTATTTTTCTGCCATGAGTGATGTTGAGCAGTTTACAGAAGTGTTAGGACATTTTAGTAACTTTTTTTTAGTTTATTCAACATTTTTGCCAATTGAAATATTTTTTTTTACTTCCCCTCAGGTTTTAGAACTTTTATACATATTAAGACTATTCAAACTGCTATATGTTGCCAGTTGTCAGTTTACTATATTTTGACTTAGAGCAAGTTTTGCCATTGGATGTAAAAATAAGTATTTTTTTATAGTCCCAATACTCACCTTAAATGGGAACTTACCCATATTTTCCTTTTCCTTTTTTTTTCTGTTGTTATTGTGTTGTTGCTTGTTTACACTTAGGTCTGGTCCATTGGAGTTTTTCTGGTGTCTGATGTGAAGAATGGATCTAATTTTATCTCTTCAGCAAATAATTATACAGATATTTTAACATCATGTATTAGAACAACTACTTTTGGGCCAGTGTTTAGAAATAACCCACTAACCCAATATCACATATTTATATGTAAAGGGGTTCATTTTGGGACTCTTCTGTTCTATTAACCTCACTGGTCTTGTGCTTTGGGGTGTTTCCCTTCATTATTATATCTAGGAGGGCTAGATCTCTCAGAACGTTTTCTTTTCTTTGTTCTACTAGCTATTTATTGCTTTCCTTTTATTGGTTCATATGCACTTTGTTTCCATAAAAAAGCTCATTGAAATTTTTCTGTGTTTTTTGCATTAAAATTATACAATGACTCAGAAATAATTGAAATAGTGATAATGGTGAGATGTTGTACAACAATGAGAGGATTGTCTCATCAAGAAATCTACTTTGCCCTTTAGGAGTGTTTATTATAGTTTTCTGCATATAGGTATTGACTCTGATTTATGTTTATTCCTAATTACTGTATCTTTGTGTTGCTATTATACATGAGTTCGCTCACTCATTGCCCCTTCTAACTGGTTATTGCTTTTACATATATGTGTTATTGATTGTTATTGTTAATTTTATCTACTGCCCTTTTGCTGAAGTATTTTAGAGTTTAGGTTGGCTTATCATTGATTCTCTAGATATATTATTGTGTCCCCTGGAAATTGTTTTATTTCTTCTTCCCCAATTTTTATGCCCCAAATTGTTTCCTCTAATCTCGTTGCCTTGGCTAGGATCTTGGGGGCATTGTTGTACAGTAGTGCAAATGGTGGGCACTTTGCCTTGTTCTTGACCACAGAAGCAGTGCTACTAAATTTCCTCCATTAGGTAACATTTGAGCTTTTACTAAGTTTTCTCCATTAGGTAAAGTTTGAGCTTTCATATGAAGTATACATATTTTGCCACATTAAGGAAATATCTACCTGTTTGTATTTTCTTGATATTTTTATAAGGAATATATGTTGAGTGTGCCCAAGGTTTTTCCAGCATCTATAGAGATAACAACGAGGGTGCCTCATCCTCTTTTGTTTTGCCTCCCTTTTCCTCCCCCACCAGCTAGGTTCTGAGCATTCAGGGTTGGAAGGGAGCAGAGGGAAGGGAACAGAAAATATCTTATCTGAGTCACTACCTTCTCAAGCTGGCTTCATTTCCTTTCACTGTTTACTTTAGTGGTATTTTAAAAGAAATTCAGGGGCAAGTTTACTACAAGCAGTTTTCCATTTTTGAGTTCTGAATTTAGAAACCAAGCACTTGCATGAGATGTTGCCACTGTGCAGGTGCAGGAAACATGGATGGGGAAAGAGAAGCATGTAAGGTGCTGTGCTGGCACCCAGTTAACATCTGTGCTAATAGGAGCTGAATTGTCAGCCTCGAGGGTCCTCTCTGATGACACCCTCAGAAATGACTGTTTGTTCCATGTGTGTGAAGGAGGCCACATGCCTGGGGGTGGGGGTGAAGGGGAAGGTGGGTGACAGGAATCAGGATGTGAATGCCAGGTTACATGACAACTTGTAGATGGTGATGAGCAGTTTGGGATTTTTGTAAGCAAAATAGGAAGACATTAGAGGGTTTTAAGCAGGAGAGAGATGTAATCTGATTTATACTTGAAATGGATCACTCTGGCTACTCTGGGGAGAATGGATTGTGAGACGTAAATATCAGTTGGCACACTGAGCCAGTAGAAGAATATGATTATGAAGTACTGACAGAAACTTCCAATTGTTTTTTGAACCACCAGCTAAGTGGAGTTGATCAAGCTCATCTTCATTCATGCCTTGACGACAGCTTGAGAGAGATGCTGTGCCAGATGAAACATGAATTGAAGCAGTTCAGAACAACAAGTTTGGCAGTGGTTCTGGAACAAGATAAAGTGCAGAACTTGAAGGTCAAGAATGAGGGACCAGGATCTACAGGAAACATTGCAATAGGTAAGAAATTTTTTTGTTCTTCCTCTGAAGTTTCAGCTGATAATGTTCAAAGCTATTGTCCTTTATCAGCAAACCATTTGGATTGCAGTAGCTCTCCCTTTGATATTTCTGGCCCAGTAGCAAAATGTGGATTGTAGCATAACTCTTCAGTTATACCAAGTCACAATTTATTCCATAAACCAAAGAAACTTGACAGCCCTAAACATGGAAAGAAGCAAGAATCATGTAAGTTAATAGAAGAACTGGCACTATCTGGCCTGATTAATGATATGCTAAGAAATTCATTTTATGAGTCATGTAAAAGTCAGTCATCATTCAGATTATCATCCACTCACAGCATGGAAAGCCACCTTTCAAAGAATCTAGGTGCTGATTTGTTAAAACTTCATCCATCTGAATGTGTTTCCAATGATGATTCTGAGTTCAAAGGGATATCAGATTTAAAGTCTTTAATGATAAAGAACCCACCTAGTAACTCTTTATGCATTCAAAATAAGCCACTACCTGATTTCCAAAATATTCCAGTAGAAACCCATTCAGGGAGTTTAAACAATCCTCCATACTTAACTAGCTCATTGGAAAACACGACTCTTGATCATTTAAATACTGGTAAAAAGACTGAGTTTGGAGATTATTTTTAGTTGAACAAAGGGCCAAAAAATTGCATTAAAAAATGACATTTTGCAGTTGTCTCATTGTGAAAGTCCAGCCCTAGCTGAACAGTTCAGGAAATAAAAGAAAACAATCCTAGTCAGTGCTTTACTTTATCTCATCCCTGTAACCAGCCATCTCCAGTTGCACAGATCTGCAAATCAGTGTCAATCTTCAACTGGAATATCAAAATTAACAGGATCTCTGTCATCTTTGGCATTTTGTAAAGCTTGTCCCACCTTGAGACTTTCTGACTTGATAGCAGAAATGATTAATTAGACAGATCTCAGATTAAGAAAGATTCCTTTAACCCAGTTTATCTGAAGTGTGGTCTCCTGAAAAAATTCAAGTATTGATCTTAGTGTTCTTATAAAAATCCCAAAGTCTGTTCCAAAACCAATAGTAGATCAATCAGTTTCCCCAATACCAGGAACTAATGTTCTAAATTCAAAGCTAGGAAAGCATTCCAATTTCACTAAAGACAATAAGAAAAACAGTAGAGTTTCCCTGACTAGGAATCTACCTGTTTTCTCTCTCTTAGACCAAGGGTTTTGCTGCTAGACCTTCAGCTTTTGCTTCAACACTGTTTTCATAACCCACCAAAAAGCTGCCTGTGACACACCTTTGAACTTTATAAGACTTTTTTATAGTAGAAAAATTCAAGACATAAAGGGCAAAGAAATGTGTCCTCTTATAGCTATAACACCATTTGACTTCAAATCAGCATCACCTAATGACATGTAAAAGTTAATGAGGGTGGTTCAGTGGGGGCTCTGGCAGAATTCTTGCCTGCCATACTGGAGACCTGGGTTTGATTCCCAGAGCCTGTCCATGCACAAAAAATTCTAATGAAAAGAATGCTTTTGCTAGAAAGTAGTGACAAAAGGAAAACATCTATTGTAGATCTTTTAATTTTACATTTAGGTCACAATCTTTATTATGATTAGTTTATATTATGGGATTTGAGATGAGAGTTTTATGTAAAAATTGTCTTAAGTGAGTTGATAACGTTAGTTAATATGTATTTTTGCTCTGAAGTTTTAAAAATATATCATATTTTAGTGCAATACTGACTTTATTAAATTGATAGCCTATAAAGGGTGTTTGTTGACAAAGTGGAGGCTTGATATTATGCAACCAAACCTCAGATATTTTTAATTAAAATACTCAACTTTATACATTTTTATGATGAAAAATTTTCTTTTATAAAGATTTTACTGTTTGTTTTCAAAAGAAAATGATACTACTTCACATTATGATTCAGTGATGAATCATAATGTTATGGGACATAGCATGGCTAAGACATAATCATATTTTAAAGTATTATTGATACATTCCCAGCTTCATTATTTTTCTGTAGATGAATATTAACAATTTTGTATTAGAAATTCTTAAAATTTCCAACTTTTAAGAATACTGTAAGGAGCTATTGAAATACTTTTTCATGATTTTTTTCAATATTTTTATTGATAAAACAACATACAAACATATGAACATTCTTAACATACAAATATTTCATATATGGTGTACAGTCAGTGGCTCACAGCATCGTCATATAATTGTGTATTCATCACCATGATCATTGTTTTGAACATTTGCATCATTCCAGAAAAAGAGAGAAAAAAGTAAAAAACCCATACACACTTACCCCTCCCTCAGCAACCACTACTTTTTCCATCTGCCTAACTTATTTTAATCTTTGTTCTCCCTATTATTTGTCTATTTTTATCCATATTTTTACTCATCTATCCATACCATAGATACAAGGAGCATCAGACACAAAGTTTTCACAATCACACAGTCACATTGTAAAAGCTATATCATTATACAGTCCTCTCAAGAAACAAGGCTTGAACATAGCTCTAGTTTCAGGTACTTTCCTCTAGCCACTCCAATACACCATAAACTAAAAAGGGGTTATCTATATAATGCATTAGAATAACTACCAGGATAACATCTCGACGTTGTTTGAAATCTCTCAGCCACTGACAGTTGAGATTTTTCTCATTTCTCTTTTCCCCCTTTTGGTCAAGAAGGTTTTCGTACTGCCTTGGTGCCAGGTCCCATCTCATCCCAGGATGTCTGTCCCATGTGACCACAGAGAATTTGTACCCCTGGGAGTCATGTCCCATGTAAAAGAGGAGGGCAGTGAGTTCACTAGCCATGTGAACTTAGAGAGGCCACATCTGAGCAACATAAGAGGTTCTCTGGGGATGATTCTTAGGCCTAATTTTAAGTGGGCTTAGCCTATCCTTTGCAGAAATTAGTTTCATAGGGTGAACCCCAAGATGGAGGGATCACCCTATTGATTTGGTTGTCCCCACTGCTTGTGAAAATATCAGAAATTTTCCAAATGGGAAAGTTGGATATTTTCCCCTTTCCCCTCATTTCCTACAAGGGGACTTTGCAAATACTTCTTCACTCACTGTCCACATCACTCTGAGATTTATCATGGCATCACAGTAACCTGGACAAACTAAAAACTCTCATGCCCTATTCAAGAATCCATGTACTTATGGTATTAACTAAACTGATCATACAAGTTAAATTAGGAAATGCACTACCCAAAATATAAAATTTACACCAAATAAACATCTCTCCCTTTAGTCTCACACAGAAGTTGACATTTTAGAATATGGACGATATCATCGTTTACCCAGTCTTCTGATATACGTCAATCCTATACAGTTCAGATTCATTGACATCTCTACATAATGTGTGATCACTTCTTCAACTTTTTAAAACAGTTCCTGTACATGGTACTGCTGACCTTCAGAGCTTCAGAGCTCTAACCCTGAGTCTCAGGTGCCCAAAGTTTCTGGGAAAGACTACATTAAATACAAACTGTTAATTATCTGATAATTTAAAATGAACAGTTACAACTCCTGAATATATATGACTGCTGAAAGAGCTTATAATCTAGGACCACTTACCATATACCCCACCCTGATATGACATGCTCACAACTTTAGTTAACCAAATGTCTATATTATAGTTAGTCCTTATGATTCAGGCATGATAATATTTGTCTTTTTGTTCCTGACATTTCTTTCAATATACGGTTATTAATGTTAGCTCCTGTAGTCTCAGAGAATGAATCCAGGCAGGGCTTGTGCCCTAGAGACAGTATCCAGAAAACCACTACCAGCGTCGGAGATTGGGGCTAGAAGGTCGGGCCCTCCAGGGCAGGAGAGAGGTGCCCTTGGAGCTGGCAAGGCGGATCGGGTCTCGCCATGCCAGAAGGCCTGGGAATGATTAGAAAGGCGGGGCTCTGGAGCCTGCCTGGAATTCCCTCAGATGACACAGCTGCTGCCGCTGCCCAGGGGTGGCTGGAGTGGTAAGAGTGTGCTGGGCCATTCCAGGCGAGGGGAAGGAGGAAGCCTGAGGCATGCTTGATCACCCAACAGCAGGCATCTTTTCTGCACCAAGCTCGTGCCTCGCTTCCATCCCCTACCCTCTGATCCGTCTGGCCCCTCCCATCTCTTCCAAACACCCCACACATCCTCCGCTCCCTGTGTCTGTGCAGTTCCTGCAGGTGGACCAGCTGGGCTGGGCCCAGCAGCCCTTGGATGCCAGGCTCCGACCTCAGACCTTGCAAGCGACTCATCCAGCAGCATAGTCTTGGGGCGGGAAGGTCCTATCTGGCACGCTTCCCCTCATTCCATCCACATACACTCTTTGTGCGGTGCGCTTCTGGTCTGCCAAGCAGTCTGGCCGAACTCGGGGCTCTGATGCCCTCTGCTTTGGGGGGAAATGGCGGCCAGCATGCGAGATTGGGGCTAGAGGGCTCGGCCCTTCGGGGCAGGAGAGAGGTGCCCTTGGAGCTGGCAAGGCAGATCGGGTCTCGCCATACTAGAAGGCCCAGGACCTATTGGAAAGGCAGGGCTCTGGAGCCTGTCAGGGATTCCCTGAGACACCGCCACTGTGGCCAGGGCTGCCAGGGAAGGTTGAGGGGGGGTGGGTCCTCACACACAGATCCACAGGCCACGGTCCCAGTCCTCTGACCCACGGTGACTGCCATTTGTGACGTGGAGGCTATGGCCCCTGCGTTTGTGGCCAGGACAGGGGTGCATGGTGCCCAACACTCTGCAAGCAGCCCATGAGCCCAGGCCCTCTCGCTCCCCACCCCCAGTCTTGTGGGGCATCTGGATCGCCTTGCTGGCCGGGCAGCAATCATGAAGGCTGTGAATGTGTCAACTTCTGGGTGGTCTGTCTATTTGCCAGGGTCTGATTTTGGTTTGGCTTGGTGTACACAGGGTTTGCCAAGGGGCTCAATGCACCAGATGCACCGGGCAGGGAGTGGAAGGGTCCAAAGGAAGGAGACGGAGAGGCTCCAAGACACAAGGCACCTGGAATGAGAGGTTTATTGTTGCAGATGCTTGGAGCCATGGATTATCGAATTTAATTTCAGGGGACAGTCTAGCTGTCCAACATAAGTTCAGGGAATCCTCAATAAGGTATGTGATCTGGTTCATTGGCCCAGGTCACTGTGATGCATTGATAAATTCTCTGAGCCATTTGGGCCGTGTACAAACAAATGTTGCCAAGGTTCCCCGGTGGCCTTGGGTGAAAGGAGATAATAGGCATCGTCCCCATGTGGAAAATATCTGAAATTCTCCCAAGCACGTGAGAATGGTGAAATCGATGGGCCAAGTACTCGATCTTGGATTTCGTCCCTAGGAACTTGATTCCGGAAATGGATAGGCTAGGCATCCTTCTATTTAGTCCTGAGAGTCACAGCCATAGGGTGTTTTTTGCTGCTCAGATGTGGCCTGTCCTCTCTAAGTCAGTTCAGCAGGAGAGCTCACTACCCTACCACCTATGTGGGACATGACTCCCAGCTGTGAGAATCTGCAAGGAAACATGGGGCACCACTCCAGGCAAGAAGCAGGGCCCAGCATCCAGGGATTGAGAAAGTCTGCTTGAGCACTAGAGCATGAGAGTGCAGAGACAAAGAAAGTTTCAGTGGCTGAGGGATTTCAAAGCGAGAACAGATGTCATCCTGGAGGTGATTCTGATGAACTCTCTGGAAGTCCATTTTTCCTTTGGGATATAGTGGGTGGCTGGTAGGTATTCCTAAAAACTGAGGAGCAATGTTCCAGTAGGCTTGATTCTGGAAAACGATTGCCTAAAGAAATCAGTTTTACCATGTGATGGTGGGATTGTGACAACCTTCTTTCCATTGCTCTTTTTATCTAGGCTATGGATAGGTGAGTCCAGAAGAAAAAAAAATCTGTGGCAAAGAATAAATGAACGGGAGGGGGGACACACATTAATATAAACTGTGTGTTTGGAAATGAGAATGGTGAACAACAGGGATGGATAAGGGGTATGGTATGTCTGGGTTTTTATTTTTCATTTGGTGTCCTTTTCTAGGGTTGTGCAGTGGTCTGAGAAATGATCATGGTGACCAATACTCAGCAATGGCGTGATATTATCCAGGCAGGTAATGTAGGTGTGTAAAGAGACATCCAAAAATATTAAAAAGTGACAAAAAAGACCAAGAGACAGGACTGTGCATAGATCCCATTTTAATTGCAAATCTCAGATTCCCTAGGCTCCAGGCTGAGACACAGGTGTGGCAAATTTTTCATCATTTGATTCCCCACAGGGCAGCAATCGTGATATATTCTTTCCAACATCATCACAAAAACAAAACAAACAAGCAATCAAAACAACAACAACAACAAGAAACAATCCCTACACCACCCGGCATTCTGAAGCTGACTCCCATCCAAATACTGAGCAGGTACGACCCTGTTTATCTTGGGAGATCAAAGGAGATGGGGAGATTTCAGGGTGCTATGGCTTATAGGCAAGGTGCCACTACCGTATCTCCCAGAGTCTGCGCTCCCCAGGGCTGTGCTCGTGCATCATCTTCGGATGCTCCATGCAGCCCAGTGCAGTTTGGGCCTGGGACGGTCCCATGCTCCTTCCTACCACGCTGTCTCACACCCCTTCCCCACCCAAACACACCCCAGTTGTCCGCTGCTGCCTGGGCCCTCCTGCATTCCCCCACCCCCTCTGTCAAACCGCCAGCGCCCCCTACCTGCCCGCCAGTCCAGCCTGCCGCTGCGCAGCTGCCCCAGACCCTCCCGTGCACAGCCCGCAGGCTGCCCTGTCCATCAAGGACCCCGCAGGTGGCTGAAGTGGCAGGAGCACACCAGACCATTCCAGGCAATGGGGAAGGAGGAGGCCTGAGGCATGCTCGACCACCCAACAGCAGGCATCTATTTTGCACCTAGCTCGTGCCTTGCCACCGTCCCCTACCCTCGGATCTGTCTGGTCCCTCCCATCTCGTGCAGCCAACCCGAGCATCCTCCGCTCCCTGTGTCTGTGCAGTTCCTGCAGGTGGACCAGCTGGGCTGGGCGCAGCAGCTGTCAGCTGCCAGGCTCCAGCCTCGGACCTCGCAAGTGACTCGTCCAGCAACCTAGTCTTGGGGTGGGAAGGCCCCCCACATTCCATCCACATACACTCTTTGTGCGGTGCGCTTCTGGTCTGCCGAGCAGTCTGGGCAACCTCAGGGCTCTGATGCCCTCTGCTTTGGCAGGAAACGGTGGCCAGCCCACGAGATCGCGGCTAGAATGCCGGGCCCTCCGGGGCAGGAGAGAGGTGCCCTTGGAGCTGGCAAGGCAAATCAGGTCTCGCCGTGCCACAAGGCCCGGGACCGATTGGAATGGCGGGGCTCCAGAGACTGCTGGGGGATTCCCTGAGAGGATGAACCTGTCGCTGCCACTGCCGTGGCCACTGCTGCTGCTGCCAGGACGTGTGGTGGGCGGGGCCTGGCCCACAGCTCTGAAGGCTGTGGTCCCGGTCCTCTGACCCATGGTGACTGACGTTTGTGACGCAGAGGCTATGGCCCCTGCGTTTGTGGCCAGGACAGGGACGCATGTTGACCCACACCCTGCAAGCAACCCATGAGCCTGGACCCTCTAGCCCTCACCCCCAGTTTTGTGGGACATCTGGATCTCCTTGCTGGCCAGGGGGTGGTCGTGAAGGGAGTGAATGGGTCAACTTCTGGGTGCGATGGGATCCCAGGGAATCAGGGGAATATCTGTTGCAATGGATTTTAAGAGTGTGTGATAATGGTGGGAGGAATATAAGGCTGGATCAAGCTGAATTTATTGATATGGGCCCACTAAGCAGAGATTCTGCATTCAATGTTATAGCTCGAGCAGTTAGAAAAGGTATTAACAGTTTTTTTGATGGTTGGTTGAAACATGGATCAAAGGGTGGCCAACATTACCTGCAGTTGAAATGCCAGAACTGCTCTAGTATAATGTAGATGAGGGGATTCAGAGGCTTAGAGAGATTGGAATGTTAGAGTGGCTTTATCATGCAATGCCTGCTCTTACACCCCAGGAATGTGCAGAAGATGCACCTTTTACCAGAACAGTGGGAAATAAATTTGTGAGACTAGCACCATCAACCCCAAGGAATTCTGTGGTTGCACTTCTCTGTAGGTCAAATATTACTGTAGGAACTGCTGACACTGAGCTGGAATCCTTAAACACAATGGGGATGACAGGATCCCCAGTTGGCAGAAGCCAGGTGATAGCACTTAATTGCCAAAGACAGGCTAGATGTGGCTATGATAATAGACAGCAAACTCAAAGCAGGCATCAAAATTATATAACACGCAGAGATTTGTGGCATTGGCTAGTAAATCATGGGGTTCCTAGAAATACAATAAAGGCAGTCTACTAAATTCTTGTTCCAGCTGTATAAACAAAAGTGTTCCAGATCAAGTGAACAGAAGTCTAACCTGAATTACAAAAACACAGAGTCACAGCCCCTAAATCAATTTCCAGACGTGAGACAGTTTACAGACGCAAAGCCCCTTGAATGAAGGGGAGGCCAACTCCCTTTGAGGGAGAAACCTGTTACACTGCCACAAATTTATACTGTTAATCTTCCACCAAGCCTTCCCCAAGGAGACCGACGGCCTTTTACAGGGTAACTGTGCATTGGGGAAAAGGAAATGATCAGATATTTTGGGGATTATTAGACACTGGTTCAGAAGTGACATTAATTCCAGGGGACCCAAAACGTCACTCTGAACCACCAGTCAGAGTGGGGGCTTATGGAGGCCAGGTAATCAATGGTGTTTTAGTTCAGGTCCATCTCACAGTGAGTCCAGTGGGCCCCCGGACCCATCCTGTAGTTATTTCCCCAGTTCTGGAATGTATGATTTGCATAGACATACTGAGAAACTGGCAGAATCCCCACGTTGGCTCCCTAACTCATGCAGTGAGGGTTATTATGGTGGGAAAGGGCAAGTGGAAGCCACTAGAACTGCCCCTACCAAGCAAAATAGTAATTCAGAAGCAATACCAGATTCCTGGAGGGATTGGAGAAATTACTGCCACTCTTAAGGACTTGAAGGATGAAGGGGTGGTGAGTCCCACTACATCCCCATTCAACTCTCCTATTTGGCCTGTGCAGAAAACAGATGGGTCTTGGAGGATGACAGTGGTTTATCATAAGCTCAACCAGGTGGTAATTTCAATTGCAGCTGCTGTTCCAGATGTGGTATCATTGCTTGAGCAAATCAATACATCCCCTGGTACCTGGTATGCAGCTATTGATCTGGCAAATGCTTTTTTATCAATAGCTATTAGTAAGGACCACCAGAAACAGCTTGCTTTCAGCTGGCAAGTTCGGCAATATACTTTTACTGTCCTACCTCAGGGGTATACTCTCCAGCCTTATGTCATAATCTTGTCTGCAGAGACCTTGATCATTTCTGTCTCCCACAAGACATCATACTGGTCCATTATACTGATGATACCATGTTATTGGACTTAGTGAGCCAGAAGTAGCAACTACTCTAGATTTACTGGTAAGGCATTTGTGTGTCAGAGGATGAGAGATCAACCCAACAAAAATACAGGGTCCTTCCACCTCAGTAAAATTTCTATGTGTCCAGTGGTGTGGGGTATGTCGAGACATCCCTTCTAAGGTGAAGGGTAAGTGGTTGCATCTGGTCCCTCCTACAACCAAAAAAGAGGCACAATGCCTAGTTGATCTTTTTGGATTTTGGTGACAGCATATTCCTCATTTGGGTGTGCTACTCTGACACATTTACTGAGTGACAAGAAAAGCTGCTAATTTTGAGTGGCAACCTGAACAAGAGGAGGCTCTGCAACAGACCCAGGCTGCTGTACAAGCTGCTCTGCCACTTGGGCTGTATGATCCAGCAGATCCAATGGTGCTGGAAGTGTCAGGGGCAAATAGAGATGCTGTCTGGAGCCTTTGGCAGGCCCCTATAGGAGAATCACAATGCAGACCCTTAGGATTTTGGAGCAAAGCCTTACCATCTGCTGCAGATAACCACTCTCCTTTACAGAAAAAGCTTTTGGCCTCCTACTGGGCCTTAGTAGAGACTGAACACTTAACCATGGGCCACCATGTTACCATAAGACCAGAGTTGCCTATCATGAGCTGGGTGTTGTCTGAGCCACCAAGCCATAAAGCTGGGCATGTACAGCAGCACTCTATTGTAAAATGGAAATGGTATATACGAGATAGAGCCAGAGAAGGTCCTGAAGGTACATGTAATTACAAGAAGAAGTGGCCCAAATGCCCATGGTTTCCACTCCTGCCACATTACTTTCTCTTTCCCAGACCAGAGCTACGGTCTCTTGGGGAGCTCCTTACAGTGAATTGACTGAGGAAGAGAAAACTCGGGCTTGGTTTACAGGTGGTTCAGCACGATATGCAGGTACCACCCAAAAGTGGACAGCTGCAGCATTACAACTACTTTCTGGGGTGTCTTTGAAGAACAGTGGTGAGGGGAAATCCTCCCAGTGGGCAGAACTTCGAGCAGTGCACCTGGTTGTTATTTTGCTTGGAAGGAAAGCTGGCCAGAGGTGCGTTTGTATACTGACTCATAGGCTGTTGCTAATGGTTTGGCTGGATGGTCAGGGACTTGGAAAGACCATAATTGGAAAATTGGTGACAAAGAGGTCTGGGGAAGAAGTATGTGGATAGACCTTTCTGAGTGGGCTAAAATCATGAAGATATTTGTGTCCCATGTGAATGCACATCAGAGGGTGACTTCAGCAGAGTAAGATTTTAATAATCATGTGGATAAGATGACCCATTCTGTGGATACCAGTCAGCCTCTTTCCCCAGCAACTCCTGTCATTGCCCAACGAGATCATGAACAAAGTGGTCATGGTGGTAGGGATAGAGGTTATGCATGTGCTCAGCAACATGGACGTCCACTCACCAAGGATGACCTGGCTTCAGCCACTGCTGAGTGCCCAATCTGCCAGCAGCAGAGACCCACACTCAGCCCCGATATGGCCCCATTCCCCAAGGTGACCAGCCAGCTACATAGTGGCAGGTTGATTACATTAGACCACTCCTTTCATGGAAAGGGCAGCAGTTTGTTCTAACTGGAATAGACACATACTCTGGATTTGGGTTTGCTTTCCCTGCATGCAATGCTTCTGCCAAAACTACATTCCATGGGCTTACAGAATGCCTTACTCATCATCATGGTATTCCACATAGAATTGCTTTGGATCAAGGAACACACTTCACAGCAAATGAAGTGCGGGAATGGGCACATGCTCATGGAATTGTCTGGTCTTGCCATGTTCCCCATCATCCAGAAGCAGCTGGATTGATAGAACAGTGGAATGGCCTTTGAAAACTCAATTACGGTGCCAATACCTTGAAAGCCTGGGAGATTCTGTTCTCCAGAAAGCTGTATATGCTCTGAATCAGCATCCGCTGTATGGTGCTGTTTCTCCCATAGCCAGGATCCATGGGTCCAGGAATGAAGGGGTGGAAATGGGTGTGGTACCATTCACAATTATCCCTAGTGATCCACTAGGAAAACTTTTGCTTTCTGTCCCTGCTACCCTGAGCTCTGCTGGTCTACAGGTTTTAGTTCCAAAACGCAGTGTGGTTCCTCCAGGAGAAACAATAATGATTCCCCGGAACTGGATACTAAGACTGCCACCTGGTTACTTTGGGCTACTTATGCCACTGGACCAACATGCCAAGAAGGGGATTACATTATTGTCTGGGGTAATTGACCCTGACTATCAGAAGGAAGTAGGACTGCAACTACATAATGGAGGTAAAGAAGAGTTTTCTTGGAATATAGGAGATCCCCTAGGGCGTCTTTTAGTTCTACCATGCCCTGTGACTAAAATCAATGGAAAACTGCAACAATGCAATCCGGGCAGGACTACTAATGGCCCTGAAGCTTCAGGAATGAAGGTTTGGGTCACCCCACCAGGCAAAGAACCATGGCAAGCTAATGTGCTTGCTGAGCATAAAGGGAACATGGAATGGGTAGTGGAAGCAGGTAGTGATAAATATGAACTTTGACCATGTGATCAGTTACAGAAATGAGGACTGTAATGCTGTTTTGTTCACATCATTCTGTTTAAGTTGTAAGATATCAAGTTGAAGAATGAATGTTGCCCACGGATTTGCACCCTATTCTGGAGAGATTTAATGTGTTTCCAGTATACGCAGGACAATTGAGTATTGTCAGGTAAAAAAAAAAAAAGCGTGTTTTATTGTTTTCATTTGTAAATTAAGTATGGTTTAAAGTAATATATATATATAGCTGCCAAGTTGACACTTGATGTATTAGGGTTCTCTAGAGAAACAGAATCAACAGGGAATACTTGCAAATATAAAATTTATAAAAGTGTCTCACGTGACTGCAGGAATGCAGAGTCCAGAATTCACAGGGCAAACTGTGAAGCCAATGACTCTGATGGAGGGTCTGGATGAACTCCACAGGAGAGGCTCACCAGACAAAGCAGGAATAAGACCTGTCTCCTCTGAATCCTCCTTAAAAGGCTTCCTGTGATTAGATTAAGCATCACTCATTGTAGAAGACACTCCCCTTTGGCTGATTACAAATGGAATAAGCTGTGGATGCAGCTGACATGATCGTGATCTAATTCTATGAAATGTCCTCATTGCAACAGACAGGCCAGCACTTGCCCAACCAGATAAGCAGGTACCACAACTTGGCCAAGTTGACATAGGTCCCTGACCATGACACTCCCTTTTACAGGGAAGTCAATTGTAACTCCTTCTCAATAAAGAATTGTATGGAAAACTGCATAAACATGTTGGAATGATTACCTACAAATTTTACCTATAATAATTTAATTTTAGTAAACTCAATATTTACCCAATATTTCCTTTTGTTTCTTCTTGGTGTATATGTAGTCTTTTTACCCTCATTGTCTTCTAATAGAAATTCATGTATTTAATTATTTATTCATTTACTCACTTACCTATTTACTTATTTTAAATCCACACCAATATATGAATGTAACTACAACATGGTCAAGATATACCACATTTCCATGAAACAGAAAAGTTCCTTTTTGTCCCTTTCCAGTGAACCCCTATCATCCAATGTCAAATAATTTTCTTATTTCTATCATTATGGTTTAATTTTGCCTCTTATAAACTTTATATGAATAGAATCATGGGGTTTTATCATTCTTTGTATAATTTATTTTTCACAATATGTTTTCAGAATTCATCTGTTTTTTACTTGTACCAATATCTACAGTACAAATTTTCTTTGCTGACAAATGTTGCTAGGTGTATTCCATATGGTTATTGCTCATTTGTATATCTTCTTTTGTCTAAAAAGTACTTTGCTAGATTTATTGTCTTCTTTGTATTTATTAGTGATTTATAGACTCTGTATATTCTGAACACTTCTGATGTTAGATAAGCTTGTTGAGAACACTTCATTCCTGATTGTGCCTTGCCTTTCTATTTTTTGTCTCTCTTAATTACCAGAAATTTCTAATATTGTGGAAGTTCGATTTATTACTCTTTTCATTTAAGCTTAGTGTTTTTGTATCTTCTGAGAGAAACCATTACATACTCAAATTTTCATGAAAATATCTTTCATGCTTTGCTTTAGGAAACATGTTAACTTTTCTTTTAGATTAAGTTTTGTAATTCATCTATAAATTTTTGAAAGTATTTAGCAGGAGATATGGTTACAATTTTCCTTCAAGTATTTATTCAGTTTATTCTGACACCTGATTAAAAACATTTTCATTCCTTACTGAATTTACTTACTGTTGTTTTCACATTGTTGCCAACAATCAGATGTTCTATTTCTAGACTGACTATTTTGTTCTTCAGATATGCTTGTCTATATTTATTCCAAAACAACATGGAAATATTACTGCCTTTTTATAATAAGCCTTAGAAATAGGTATAAAAGTTTTCTGAATTTTTTTCTCTTTACCAAGATTGTCTTATTGTTTGTTTCTCCTTGTAAATTTTAGAATGAAATTGCTAAGGTCAACAAATCCTTTTTAAGATTTGCTTTTGTTCTCTGAGGTGGCATGGAATAACTATCTCAACTTGGTAAAAATTACCATCTTGGCAATATAAAGTCTTCTAGTCAATTATCATTGTATCTCATTCTATTTATTTTGTGTTTCTTTAACATTTTTCAGCACTATAGAATAGCTTTCAATTTAGAGGGCTTTTTATCAATTTCATTATTGCATTTTCATAAACCTCATAATTTTGTGGTGCACAGGTTGTTCAATGGTAAAAGCTCACTTTCCAAGTGGGAGAACAGGTTCAGTTCCCAGATCATGCTCCCCTCCAAAAAATAAAACAACACACACTTCATAGTTTTGGATTTTATAGTAAGTGGAGTTGCTGATAATATAATTTTCCAATTGTTTGCTGCGACTATATAAGATGCAATTGATTTTTAGAACTAAGCTTGTATCTGGTGACTTTTTATACTCATGTTTGATTTCTAATAGTTCTTTTATCGATCCCTTGGTATTTTCTTCACAATAATTTCATTTGATAATGAACAAGTTTTATTTCATATATTCCTATCATTATATATCTCATTTCTAGCCTTCTTTGATTTATACACTTATCTATTTTATCAAAATTGGGGGATTTTTGGTCAATATTTCAATGTGTTTCTTCCCCATTATCAGTTTCTATTCTTCAAAGATGCCAATTACACAATTTGTATCCAACAAAATTTTCAATTGGTTATTGTTATTCAGTTCATTATTTACTAATATATTTTCTTGTATAGCATATTGGATGTGGTGGCCAGTATTCTATAATAAATGCAAAAATTCCTGCCTCCTCATATGTATGATCTCTATAAATCTCTACTGTGAAGTGTGGGCCTACTTTACTGAAATAACTGGATATTATCCCTGTGATTAGAGGATGCTATATGGCATAGATGAATGAATTTTTCAGATGTAATTAATCCCTCACCAGTTGATTCAAATTAATCAAAGGGAATTATCTGTGTAGCCCTGGTCTAATCAGAAGGGAATTTTAAAAGGAACTCTAGAGGTCAGATGGAGAAAAAGATCATAGAGACAAAGCAAGAGATATGCTGTCCTGTGGACCTTAAAGAAGCAAACTGACTTATTGTGGAGAGAACCATGTGGTAAGCAACTACAAGGGAAATGACAGAGCTACTCTTTTTGATGGCCTGTGAGAAAACAGGGATTTCAGTCATCTAAGGACTGAATTCTGCCAAGAAGCATGGAGTATTGTTTGGGACCATTGACTCTCAAAGGAGATTGTAGTCCTAATCAACACCTTGATTTTACCCAGCTAACCCATATTCCATCTCACGTCCTTAGTGATATTTTAAAGAGTAATTACCAAATTCATTATGATATACAGTATCATCAAGACAGAATATAGTTTACCTCAAGGTGTCATTGAGCTCACATAACATTTTATTTATGAAAATGATTAACAGAAGAAACTTTTATCATTAGTCAGACTTTAGAGTTCTAACAAAATTTCCCAAAGAAGAGTATGGTAACTTGTTCTCATTTACAATATAAACATTATGGTAGTTACCATTTACTTTCAACTTGGCTCAAACACAATCCTTCCTAGAGGAGAACAAAGAACAAAAAAACCTATGTTCTCTGGGACCATTTCAAGCTCTATAGCACTCTTGAATTTTTCTCAGTGAATGCACTAACATCTGCAGAAAAGTCTTTATAAAATTTAATTTGGGAAATTGCACTGGCTTTGAAGATAAAAATTGTGAATTTTCATTACAAACCTCTCATACATTAGCTAGAATTGGTCTTCCCTCAGAATATAAGATGTATTTGGGAAATTTCAAAGAATTATGATAATCAAATGGAATTAGTCACTAAAATTTTTGCAAATGAGAAAGAACCATAGGAAATTTATTAGTCAGGGTTCTCTAGTGACACAGAAGCAACAAGAGATCAGTGTAAACACGAGATTTATAAAGGTGTCTCATGGAAACGGTAGAGTCCAAATCTGTAGGACAGGTTGTTAAGCTGGAAGACTCAAACCATGGCCTGGAAGAACTCCACAGGAGAGGCTCACTGGCTGGATAAACAGTGAAAACCATAAAAGTCTTTGAATGATTGGATTATCTTACTTGTGTGGGACACATCTTAGTCTATCACAGATGTAACCAGCGGTAGATGCAATTGACTGACTGATGATTTAATAATCAGCCTTCTAGTTTATCAATCAGCTATGTAATATCCTTGTAGCCATTGTTGACCAGTGCTTGCCTGAACAAACAACTGGGCATCATCACTTCACCAAGTTCACATCAGAACCTAGAAAAAATAAGATTTTATTCCAGAAAAGAGATAGAAACTTTTACATCCTTCATGTGGTGCTTAAGATGAAGATGTGAAGAGTTCAACTCATTCCTTTATAATTGTACCCAGCGCAATGAGGAAGAACTAGCAAACAGCATTATATCTTTTACTCCACAGAACTGTAAGTTTCAAAAACACTCTCATTCAGAGCCCCGTCTCTTATAAACATTTTAATAGCATACCCAGTGGTAATATTTCACTTACATATATTGTCAAATCACTGTGTTGACTATCAGTGCTAATTTAATTATTGGAAATAGGGTCATTAGTGCCTTTGAAACTATTCAGAATAAAGAATCATTTCCAAACACCCAAGAACCAATTCAGAAGTGCTGTACTTAAGATTCTGTTTCTCAATAACCCTACTCTCTGTATCAAAGCTGAACTAGTGAGGATTCCCTAGGGAAACACAACCAACAGGAGACATCTGTAAATATAAGCTTTATGAAAATTACCTCATGTGACTGTATGGATGTCCAAGTTGAAATTCCAAAGGGTAACTTATAAACTGACAATTTGGAGAAAAGTTTTTAATGAATCCAACAAAAAAAGTGACAGGCTGTTGACAGATGGAAATTCTCACTTCTGACTCCTGAAAACATCACTTATCTTTTTAAATCCTTCAACTGATTACATGAAATGTTTCTCATTGTTGAAGGCAATCTCCTCAATTGATTATATATGTAATCAGCCATAGACACAATGAACTCACTGATGATTTCATTCTATGAAATCTCCTCAGAGTATCAATCTGGCCAGTGATTGCTTGACCAAACAAATGGACACCAAAACTTGGCCAAATTAACAAATAATTCTAATAATCACCAGTACTAACACATATGGGGTTTAGTTTTAGTGATGAAATCGTCCTATAGTTAATGACGATGGTTGCATAAATTAGTGAGTATAATAAATGGTATTGAATAGAGAATTTTTTAAAAATCAAATTTCATGGTATATGAATGATATCTGCACTGGTTTGAAACAATGTATGGACCCTAGAAAAGCCATGTTTAATCAAAATCCTATTTTATAAAAAGCAGAATAATCCCTATTCAATGCGTACATTGGAACCTGTAATTAGATTATCTCCCCGGAGATGTAAGCCAATCAAGAGTGGTTATTAAAGTGGATTAGGGGAAATGTGTCTCCACCCATTTGGGTAGGTCTTGATTAGTTTCTGAAGTCTTATAAAAGAGGAAGCATTTTGGAGAATAAGAGAGATTCAGAGAGTGCAGAGCAGAATGACATAGCCAAAAGAAGCTGGGTCCATCAGCCAACAACCTTTGGAGATGAAGAAGGAAATTGTCTCCTGGGTGAGCTTCATGAAACAGGAGGCCAGGAGAAGAAGCTAGTAGATGAAGCCGTGTTCACCATGTGTCCTTTCAGATGAGACAGGAACACTGACTATGTTCTCCATGTGCCTTTCTAGATGAGAGAGAAACTCTGACTGTATTTGCCATGTGCCTCCTTACTTGAGAGAGAAACCCTGAACTTCATAGGCCTTCTTGAACCAAGATATCTTTCCCTGGATGCCTTAGATTGGACATTTCTGTAGACTTGTTTTCATTGGGACATTTTCTTGCACCTGTAAACTAGTATCTGATGAAATTTCCCTTTTTAAAAGCCATTCTGTTTCTGTATATTGCAACCCAGCAGCTAATAAACTAGAACAATATCTCAATAAAAATCTCATTAAACTTAGCACAAATGATCTAAGAATATATGTAAAAATGATAACACATGAAATGCTATGAATAAAATATTAAGGGAAAATAAATATCTCTTCAAACAAACAAATAAGAGGATTAATCAACATCATTTATGCACTAAAAGAACAAAGGAAATAAAATGATTTTAGATGAAACAATGAAAGATGTCATAGCAGATTTTCCTTACAGGACTACTAAGAATGTTGCAGTAGCATTAGGAAAATAATTTGAGATAGAATATTAGAATTGTAGAATGTAAGGTAATAAAAAAGAAAAAAAATTTGAAAATTTAAGTGCCTGTTTTTATCAATATTCTATCAAACAATAATTTCAATATCCTGTGGTTCTTTATATATAGAAAGATTGAAATGCCTCAGTAAAGCATATACTTAGGAGGACATAAGCTGAGTTGGAAGCTTCCAAAATTTGAAAAAAACCTAGATTTGGGTAAAATAAGTTTAAAATTAGACTTGGTAAGTCAACGGTGTACATTTGAACATTAAGACAAGTAGTAGAAGAAAAATAGAAGTTTGTATAAGTCTCAAGTCATTGGATGTGTTTTGGAAAACAAAAATAAAACTTTTACACCAAAAAATTGAAGGAAATATAAGTACAGGATATAGATGGGACAAAATTAATTAAAAATTACAAAGTATTATGGGAGGTTTTATCCAACTACAATTATGATGATATTAATAACCAAATGTTTCAGTTAAAAGCCTAATGTTTGCTGACTGGAGAAATGAAAGAATAATATTTGGTCATATACTCCTTCCAGTAGACATGATTATTTAAGAGATAAAGAAAAATTGAAAGAAACTATTTTCCTCAGCAGATGATGCTCCAAACTAAGGAGTCCATGGAAAGATACTTTAATTCCAGGAACTTCTATGTGTCAGGATCACCTCTGTCAGCTAGGTAGTCACATGGATGGCACCTGCTGGTCCCTTGCTCCTGGGCTCCATTGTTTTCCACCTTTGTTCCTGTGGGTGTCCCTCACTTTGCCTCCTAGGGCCAGGCCTTCATCTCTTTACTTCCCTTGGCTCTCTCTCCAGTTCTGGCTTGTGTAACACCTCATGACAACATTTGCTTACCTCCAGGCATCTAAAAATATCTTTGCCTCCACCATCCTAGTTTAACTTCTGTGTCAGCTCTGCTATGAAATTTTTGTTGACCCTGTCATTTCTCTATAGTGTTTCCCCTTTTCAAGGATTCCAGTAAACTAATAAAGAACCACATGGAATAGATGAAGTCACATCTCCATCTAATCAATTTCACACCTACATTCAGGCATGTCACATCTCTGTGAATATAATCTAATCAAATCATTACAGTATTTTATCAAGATTAAAATAAATGGATACAATATTGAATCAAGAGTAAAAGAAATGTACTTATGCTGTTCAATTAAACTGTCCATATAAGTCATATTAGGAAATGTATTAATCAAAACATAAACTTTATACCAAATAAACATAAGTACATGGAACCTTGAATAGGGCATGAGATTTTGTAGGTTTGTCTAGAGTGATGCCCAGATAAATCCCAGAGTGATTTGAAGAATGAATAAAAAAAGTATTTACAAGGTCCCCTTGGGGGAATGGTGAGAAAAGGGGAAAATTCAACTTCTCCATCTGGAGAATTCCTGATATTTTCACAAGGAGAGAGGACAACCAAATCAACAGACTGAGGTCTCAGTCTTGAGGTTTGTTCATATGAAACTTATCCACACAAAGGATCAGCCAAACTTACTTAAAAATAGGCCTAAGAGTCACCCCCAGAGAACCTCTTTTGTGGCTCAGATGTAGCCTATCACTCTCTTAGCCAACATGGCAAAGAAACTCATCAACCTCCTCTCTATGTGGGACATGACTCCTGGGTGTGTAAACCTTCTTGGCAATGTGGAACAGAAACCCTAGAGTAAGCTGGGACTCAGAATCAGGGATTGAGAAAATCTTCTTGACCAAGAGAGGGAAGAGAGAAATGAGATAAAAATAAAGTGTCAGTGACTGAGAGGTTTCAAACAGAGTTGAGAGGTTTTCCTGGAGGTTATTCTTATACATTATATAGATATCCTCTTTTCAGTTTAATGCATATTAGAGAGGCTAGAGGAAAGTGCCTGAAACTTTAGAGTTGTGTTCCAGTAGCTACGTTTCTTGAAGATGATTGTATAGTGATACAGCTTCTGTAATGTGACTGGGTGACAGTGAAAACCGTGTGTCTGATGCTTCTTTTATCCATGGTATGGACAGACAAGTAAACATATGGATTAAAAATAAATAAATAACAAAGGTAACAAATTTTATAATTTATATATATATATATATATGGAAGATGGATATATTAGTGGTCAATGAGAGGGAGGGCTAAAGGGTAATACCATACCCTTTATGGGTTTTTTCTTTCTTTTTATTTAATTTTCTGGAGTGATACTAATTTTCTAAAAATGATCATGGAAATGAATATACAAGCATGTGATGACACTGTGAGCCATTAATTGTACACTATGTATGAAATGTTTGTATGTTAAGAATGTATGTGCTTGTATACTGTTTTATCAATAAAAATTTAAAAAGATTGAAAGAAATGCCTGTTTCCACAAGATTGGATCAGGAATAACACATGGTTTTTCTCGGGTACATAATGCTTTCAAACTAGCATAATAGGCATGTTCCAAGTAGTAATAAAATGTTTTTAAAACATGCAATGAGTAAAAGGAACATAGAATCCAACTTTAACTAACTCACAATGATCAAGTTGGAACAACTTGAGACATGTAATGAAAAAAGCTGCACTTTTTTATATCCCTGAATTTGTATTGATATAGAAAATGTGGAAATATGAAGAATGGAGAAAAGAGAAAAATATTTTTAAAGAAGAATACCAAATAATTTAGATGATATGTAGATAGATAGATAGATAGATATAGATAGATAGATAGATAGATAGATAGATAGATAGATAGATAGATAGATAGATAGATAGATAGATAGATAGATGATAGATAGATAGATATATAGATAGATGATAGATAGATAGATAGATGGAAAAATAGATAGATAGATTGATTCTCCTATTCCAAGATGTGGAGCCTATTCCGTTCCTATCCCTTTTCCTTGAGTGTGAGATAAGCTTCATGAGTCACTTCCAATATCTGCAGTATAGAAAGGTAAATTTTTAGGGGAAAATACTATATTGGTCAACTGAGCAAATTAACATCCTGAATGATATGAACTCCTGATACAATGAAATATGAAAGCTTTTAAGTCTTGTAATATTTCCTCAAAACTCATAAATACAATTTCAATACAAGAAAGCCATCAAATTAGTCCAAATTGAGAAGCAGTCTGTAGAATAATAATTTTCAAACATTCAGGGTCATCAAAAACAAGGAAAGATTGAGAAACTGTCACAGATAACAGGAAACCAAGGAGACATGAACAGTATAAGCAGCATCATATTCTAGAATAGAAACTAGATCATGAAAAATGTATTATTGCAAAAACTGATAAAATTCTAATAAACTCCAGAATTTAACTACTAGCAATGAAACAAATTTGATTTCTTAGTTTTAAAAAATGATCATGGTAATATAAGATCTGAACATGAAATGAAATATGAAAATTCTCTAAAGTATATTTTCACTAAATTTATAATTTTTCAAACATAAAATCAGTTTATAAACAGACCAAAATATATTTAAATGGATAAATACACCAACAGACAAAGTAAGACCACATAATTTAATTCCCTTTAGAAAACTTAAACTTGAAGAAAAGTTCAGGTGGATTCCTGTTTGAATATTTTCAAAATTTTAATGTCAAATAATACCAGTCTCACAAATTTTCCCAGAACACAAGATAGTAAATCTTTTCTGAACTAATTTAAAACAATAGCATAAATTATGACAAAATCTTGATACTTCCACCTTTCAAGACTTACTAAAAGGTGACCCTAATTTGACGATACAGGCCTGATACAAGTGTGGATAATTTTGCAAGAAAAATCATGCCTTAAGAATTTCATATAGAAAAAAAATCTTCAAGATCTAATGGTTTGTGGAGTAAAAAATAAAGCCACACACTGGAAAAATATATTTGCAATTATATTTAGCAAATGGCTTTCACCCAGAAAATATATTGAGCTGCAACTAATCAATGGAATATGACCTGAAAATACACAAAGTGTCCTTTTGACAAAGGATGATATAAAAAAGGCCTTCAAATGCATAGAAAACATAATAATGTAGCAATACACTCCACCAGAATGAATAAAACTTAAAAAGATAAATAAAACTACACATAGGCTAGGCGATCTATCAATTGGTATTACCACATCACTGGTAGGAGGTCTAATTGGTATGAATATTTTGTAATGTTAAGTATATTTATGCCTCATGACCCAGAAACTTGTCTCCTAAAATTGATGCATATTTCTGTTTTAGTTTGTTAAACCTGTTGAAATGCAATATACTAGAAATAGAATGACTTTTATAAAGCAGAATTATTAAGTTGGAAGTTTACAGTGTAAAGCCACAAAAATGTCCAAGCGAAGTTATCCAGAAAAAGATACCTCGACTCCAAAGGTAAGGCTGGTGCCTGTCTCCTGGGAAGGCACGTGGTTGCAATCAGCTGGTCCTTGAGCCCAGCTCTTTGACTTTAGCTTTTGATTCCAGTGGCTCTCTCATTAAACATCTTGGACCTTGCTCAAGTGCTCTGGCATGAACACTGAATTTCATTTCATAGCTTCCCTTCACTCTCTCTAAGCTGTGGCTTGCTTAGTGTTTCATGGAAAGAGAAATGGTGATTCCACTGGGCCCTATTTCCTGTTGAACTTCTATCAGCTTTCTCAGTTCCTAACATCTTCTGGGTATTATGAATTTCAAAACATTTGAGTCTATGTCATTTCTGCAAACATTTCCCAAATGTATACTCTTTTAAAGAACATCATTAAACTAATTAAAATCCAACTTAAATGTGCAGGGTCACTTCTCCCTGGAAATAGTCTAGTCAAAATGTCACAACCCCCACTGCATGTTTTGCATCTGTGTGGAAACAATCTCCTCAAAAGGTTCTACCCCAAACAATACA
>PVIY010035303.1:0-26419 GCA_004026745.1 Myrmecophaga tridactyla
GGAGTAATCTCTGCAATCCCTCTAGGAATCCGGTATTGCTTCTGATTTACTATTTTGCTCTGTAAGGGCAGTTCTAGTGGCTTCCACATGGCCTTTCCCACCATAATAGCCCTCACTACATGAGTGAGAGAGCCAATGTGGGGATTCTGCCAGTTGCTCAGTATGTCTATGCCAATTATACATTCTGGAACTGGGGAAATAACTACAGAGTGGGTCCGGGGGCCCACTGGACCCACTGTGAGATGGACTTGAGCTAAAACTCCATTGATCACCTGGACTCCATAAGCCCCCATGCTGACTGGTGGATCAGAGTGACGTTTTGGGTCCCCTGGAATTAATGTCACTTCTGAACCAGTGTCTAATAATCCCTGAAATATCTGATCATTTCCTTTTCCCCAATGCACAGTTACCCTAGTAAAAGGCCATTGGTCTCCTTGGGGAAGGCTTGAAGGAAGATTAACAGTATAAATTTGTGGCAGTGTAACAGGTTTCTCTCCCAAAGGGACCTGGCCTCCCCTTCATTCAAGGGGCTGTGGGTCTGTAAATTGTTTCAAGTCTGGACATTGATTAAGGGGCCGTGACTCTGTGTTTTTGTAATTCAGGTTAGACTTCTGTTCCCTTGACCTAGAACTCTTTTTGTTATACAGCTCGAACAAGAATTTAGTAGACTGCCCTTCTATTGTATTTCTAGGTAACCCCTGATTTATTAGTCAATGCCACAAATCTCTGCGAGTCATATAATTTCAATGCTTGCTTTGAGTTTGCTAATAGCCATGTCTACCTTGTCTTTGGTGATTAAGTGCTGCCACCTGGCTTCTGCCAACTTGGGATTCCATCATCCCCATTGTGTTTAAGCATTCCAGCTCAGTGACAGTAGTTCCTACAGTAATATCTGACCTACAGAGAATTGCAACCACAAAGCTCTTCAGGGATGATGTTGTTAGTCTCACAAATTTATTTCTCACTGTTCTGGTAAAAGGTGCATCCTCCGGACATTCCTGGGGTGTAACAGCAGGCTTTGCATGATAAATCCACTCTAACATTCCAATCTCTCCAAGCCTCTGGATTCCCTCATCTACATTATACCAGGGCAGTTCTGGCATTTCAACCTCAGGTAATGTCAGCCACCTTTAGATCCATGTTTCAACCAACCATCCAAACAAACTGTTAATACCTTTTCTAACCCCTCAAGCTATAACATTGAATGCAGAATCTCTGCTTAGTGGGCCCATATCAATAAATTCAGCCTGATCCAGCCTTATATTCCTCCCACCATTATCCCACACCCTTAAAATCCATTGCCACACATATTCCCCTGATTTCTGTTTATATAAATTGGAAAGCTCACACAGTTCTTTTGGAGTATAACGTATCTCCTTGTGTGATATTTTGTACCTCACCTTTAGGGACCTGTTGGGACTTTAGTCTAGTTATAGGTCTGGAAGAAATGAGGGGTGGTGGGGGTGGGTCATGAAAAGAATTAGAAATATCTTCCAAGCCATTTGCTTCAGGGCCTTCATTTGCAGCTTCATCTGGTGAAACAGGATTAATCACTCTAGGGCTAATCCCTTCAGGAGGAGGTTGGGTGGCCAACTCCTCAAGGCAGGCTGGAGGTGGGGTGGTTATGTCCTCAAGGTAAACTATTACAGGGTTATCTAGAGGAGACTCAGCATGATTTAGGGTTTCAACCTCACCCCTGACATCATTATCAATCCATATGTCACCATCCCATTTTTCAGGGTCCCACTCCTTTCCAATCAATGCCCTCATTTTAACGGCAGACACCATGCAAGATTGAGATTTCAGTTTACGTTGTAAAGTTGCTACTCTAACAATAAGATTCTGAGTCTGATTTTCAAAGATTTCAAGTCTATGGCTACAGGAAATAAGATTTTCCTTCAGGATACTCATAGAAACGCCTACATCTGTCAGACGGCACTTAACCTTCTCGTTTGAAGCCTTAAGCCCATCCCCTTCACTCCTTAATGTAGCCAGTGTATCTAACAACAACCAACCAACATCTCTATACCTCTTATTTCTACAAAACTCTGTAAAGGTGTCAAAAACATTATCCCCCAGAGCCTGACTTCGTACAAGTGAAGCATTAGGAGAATCGAATGGTGATATTTTGACTATCTCTTTTGCCAACTCACTCGATGGATTGGGAGTGTCATTTTGATTATGGGAATCAGAATCTTTAGTGTCTTTGAGTCCTGTCAGTGTAGAAAGCCATTCATAAAAACCCATTTTAAGATTCTGTTTCTTAAGAACCACTCCTGGTACCAAGATGTATTAGTTAGGGTTCTCTAGAGAAACAGAATCAACAGGGAACACTTGCAAATATAAAATTTATAAAAGTGTCTCACGTGACCACGGGAATGCAGAGTCCAAAATCCGCAGGGCAGGCTGTGAAGCTGACGACTCTGATGGAGGGTCTGGACAAACTCCACAGGAGAGGCGCGCCAGCCGAAGCAGGAATAGAGCCTGTCTCTTCTGAATCCTCCTTAAAAGGCTTCCCGTGAATGGATTAAGCATCATTTATTGCAGAAGACACTCTCCTTTGGCTGATTACAAATGGAATCAGCTCTGGATGCAGCTGATGTGATCAAGATCTAATTCTATGAAATGTCCTCATTGCAACAGACAGGCCAGCACTTGCCCAACCAGACAAACAGGTACCACAACTTGGCAAAGTTGACACATGAACCTAACCATGACACTGCCTTTATGAGCTTCCACATGTTTCTCTCTTTTAGCTTCTGTCTCTCTTAGCTTCTCTGGGGCCTTTTTCCCCTGTGTTCCCTTTTTTATCCTCTCATAAGATGCCCCAGTATGAGGATTGAGACGTACCTGGAGCATGCCTCAACTGAAATAACCTAATCAAAGGTTATCTTTGGTTATCTTTGGTTATCTAAAGGTAACAAGAATAGGTTATCTTTTTAAAAAAAAAAATTCAGCTATAGTTTATGAAGGACATTCATCCATACTTCTACAATCTACCTATACAGTTATAGTAAAATACAGGTATAGTTGGGAATAGACTGAGCTGATAAAAATCTCAAATCACCCTCCATTCAAAACTACCAAAGGCTCCCAATTACCTAGAGGAGATAAAGTCATGTAATTTTTTTAACGTTTTTTATTGTAAAATATAATTCAACAAGTAGTTACAGAACAGATCCCAGAATTTGTCATGGGCCACTATTCCACCATCTCAGATTTTTCCTTCTAGCTGCTCCTCAACACTGGAGGCTACGTGGAATATTAATATAGTGATTCAGCAGTCATACTTGTTTGTTAAATCCTATACTCTCTCTGTTATACCTCCTCCTTCTCCTTTGATCCCTCTCCCAATCCATAGGGATCCTTGGACAATGCCTGTTCTGACCTTTTCATGTTGAGAAGGGGTATTGACACTAAAGGATAGGTGGATGTAATTAATTGGTCATCTTGGAGAGACTGGTCCCTCTGGGTTTCAGGATTTATCTGACCCTGGAACTCTCCAGGAATTATAGGTTCCAGAAAAGCAAACTTAGTACATGAAACCTGTATAGAGTCTCGGTTTGAGCCCTAGGTGTTCTCAAGAGTTAACAGGAGTAATGTTGGTTGGGGCTTACTTAGCAAACCAGGGCAATCAGTGTTCTCTAACCAAAGCTTGCATAAGGGTTGCCTCCAGAATAACAAGTGACTCCACTTGATCTCTCTTGACTAGTGATGGCTTATTTTATTAGGCATCTTTTAACACCTCTTTTTCTGGCCTTGATCTGGAAGGTGTTGTCGATCCCACAGTGCCAGGACCAGACTCATCCCTGGGAACCATGGCCCATGCCACCGGGGAGACATTTGCCCCTGAATGTCATGTCCCACATAGACAGGGAGGGCAATGGCTTTCCTTGCAGAGTTGGTCCTAGAGAGAGAGAGGCCACACCTGAGCAACAAAGAGGCTTCCTGGAGGCAACTCCCAGGCCTCGCCATGAGCAGTCTTAGCTTCTCCACAGAAACAAGTTTCATACAGGCAAGTCTCAAAATCCAGGGCTTGGCCTATTTTCCTGGGAGTCCCCAATGGTTAAGAGGGTACCCAGGGTTTCCCAGATGGGAAAGTTCAATAGTCCATATATACTTTTATTTTTAACCGTTAGATCCTCAAGGGTTCCACCAACACCTCCTGATTACAGCCCACCAGTCTGAGATGGGCCCCAGCATTATACCAAGCTGCAAAGAACTACAAGGCCTCATTCCCCACTCTGGACCCCAGGAATCTGGGTCATTTAAATGAGCTGGGTCATTTATCAAAAAAAAGAAAAAAAGTTTGATTTAGATGATGTGTTACAGAAAAAATTAGGTTCTAGATATCATAAACCTTTCTGTCTTTGGTCCTATCTAGTAGGTGAAGGTCTTGAGTACACACCCTATCATCTTTTACCCTGTATGCTGATTTACCTTAGACCCAGCCAGATTGGCTTCATTTTTAACTCTGAGGCTGATCACCGCTTCAGTTATTTTAACTGTTATTATATGTAGCTATGCTAACCTTCAGGGCTGCAGCACTCCACCTCTGGGTCCCAGGTGTCACAGAGTTACTCCAAGTTCCAGGGAAATACCAGTATCTCATATAATATATAACTCAGCATCTCAGCATCCAGAAATACTCTTACAACTTCAGACTAAGTGTGGCTGCTATAAGGGCTTACAGTCTAGGCTCCAATTTTCTTATACATATTTTCTTTATTTACTTTTTTTTTTTTGGTATGGGCAGGCACCCAGAATCGAACCTGGGTCTATGGCATGGCAGGCGAGAACTCTGCCTGCTGAGCCACCGTGGCCCGTGCCTTGCACGTATTTTCTGAAAGAGACCTTACCATATCCGTTCTTTTGTTTCTGGCTGATTTTGCACAACACATGTCCCCAAGGTTTATTCAGTTCATTGCATGCCTCTCAACAGCCTTCCTTTTTGGAGCCGCATTATATTCCCTCATATAAATCTATCACCGTTTGCCATTCTGCTTCTCATTTATTGTACCCTTTGGCTCCCTCCAGCTATTGGGCATCATGGATAATGTAAAAAATAACAAACCATGGCTTAAAGTGTCCTTGGGTGTACAATCAGCAGCACTCTTTTCATCGGTCTTTATCAGAGTCATAATAGTGGAGTCATGCTTTTGTGTCTGACTTATTTCACTCAGCCTTATGTCCTCAAGGTTCATCCATGTTGTCCTATGCTTCAGGACCTCATTTTGTCTTACAGCTGGCTGCATAATATTCCATCATATGCATATACCACAATTTGTTTACCCATCATCTGTTGATGAGCATTTGGATTGTTTCCACCTTTTGGCAACTGTGAATAGTGAATGAATAATGAACATCAGTGCGCAGATGTCTGTGTCACTGCTTTTAGCTCTTCTGGGTATATAGTGAGTAGTGGTATTGTGGGGTCATAGGGCAACTCAATATTTAGTTTTCTGAGGAATCACCAAACTGACTTCCACAGAGACTGCACCAAGGAATGGGTTATCTTTAAGAACATGATTTTCAGGGGTTCTTAAAGAAAGACTCTAAACCATCACAGATTGCTATAGTGATTAGCTGAGCTAATAGTACATATCAAGGATTTATATTAATTATATTTATCATATATATTATTTATATTAATTAATGTTAAGCATCCAATGAATTTTGGCTATTTTTTCACTATTATAACTAGCATTGCTAGTTAACATGTAAAACTTTAAAAATTACTTTCATTTTCTATGTACTTCCTCCTAGTCTATTCCTGTAAATGGAATTGCCTGGCAAAGGGTGAGCTGCATTTATAGCCCTAGTTGTTGACTGTCAGATTTCAAAGGACCCTTACATTGTGCAACCCAGGGCAACATTTCCCTTTAAGGGCAAAATAAAAGAACCTGAGCACATCTGGCAATGGAGGCTGCACCATCCCCACGGCCCAACTTCTCATATGCCGTCTTTTTTCTACATCCCTTCGTTACCACTATTTTCTGGGCTCATTCTCTACTTCTTGAGACTTGAGCCTATATCCACCATACCTCACTCCCAAATCCCTGACACTTTCTTACCTGGAGCAACAGATGCCTTTCCTCTTTTGTATCACCCTTCACCCAAACAAATTTCCAGGACCTAACGGTGCATAACCAAAAAGAACTTTCTAAATCCAAAAAACGCCTGTGCCTCTCAGAAAAATGTTTCTGTGGTCTTGCGGTAGATATGGCTTGTGTTACTTCCCTGTTGTTGTGGCTGCTGTTTTTACCAGCAATTCCCACTGCCCTGATGATGCTGAATTTACTTTCATTTTAATTTCTTTTTGGCAACAAGATTTACAAAATCAACAGTTGGTGTAACAGGGTGTGGAAGCAAGGTCCCAGTCACAAATGACTGTTTAGCCTGGAAGGCGAATGAAGCCCCTCCTTCTAAGTGGTGTAGAGTTGTGTAACACTGGACTTGCAGAGTAAGAAGGCTTCCCTTTGAACTTTCTAGCCCCCTCTTTCCAGCAGGAAGTGGCAACACCCCTTAGCTCATTAGACACTTTAGAATTGGTGAGGGAGGTGGGGCAGTATGGTGTCTGCTTCCTACACTGATGTATTTGGGGTCCAGCAACCCAGCCAGGACCCCTGGAGCAGGCTCAGAGGCTGCTGCTGCCCTGGTTCTCCTGCCCTCTTGTGGGGACTGAAGCCCGCAGTGTGTGATGCCAGGAGGGAGGTAGCTTTGGACTCATGCAGCCTGGATTCACCCGGGGTCCTTCTCTCCAGAGAATTTCTCTTGCCACTGTCCCTTTCCTAGCCTCTCAAACCTACTACCCACCATCTAGGCCCAGGGGCAGGTTTCTGCAGGAAGAGGGGGCAAACCAGGGCAGGAGCTGTGGAGACAGTGGAAAAGGTCCATCAGTCAGAAGTCTATGCATCCTTTCCTCCAGGTACTCACAGCAACACATGCGAAATTACAAAGTGCCCAGTCTCCCCGGCCTGAGAAGCCAGGCTGGGGTCCTGGGCTCAGTGGGAGGAGGGCATAAACCTTGTGTACTGGTTTGAAGCTATGTACCCCAGAAGAGGTCATGTTCCTTTCCTGTGGGCACAGACCTGTCATGGGTGGGACCGTTTGATTAGGTTGCTTCAATTGAGATGCGACTCACCCCATTCAAGGTGGGTCTTAATCCTTTACTGGAGTCCTTTATGAGAGGATAAAGGACAAAAAAGAGCTGAGAGAGCTTAGAGCTAAAAGCCCCAGAAGAGCTGACAGATGATCCACAGAGGAAGCCACTGGATGTAGAGCTGAAAGTAACAAAATCTGGGAGCAAAGGACCAGCAGATGCCAGCTATATCCCTTCTCATGTGACAAGAGGTGTCCCAGATTCTGACAGCCTTTCTTCAGAGTCCAGGTATCATCCTGTTGATGCCTTAATTTAGACATTTTCATGGCCTAAGAACTGTAAATTGTAAGTTAATAAATGTCCATTGTAAAAGCCAACTCATTTCTGGTATATTGCATTTCAGTAGCTTTGCAAACCTTGTATTTTCAACAACTTTGATGAGCAACTATGAATGCAAGAATTATATGGAGACACCAACAAATAAGGCATATCCAGGATAACCCTGGGCAGCAGCTGGCTTATTTCCCTTATGAGGGGGACCTATACATGAAGTCTTGGTACCCCCAAACCACTGAAGATTTCATTGCTACCTTTCAGGTCAATTATGACTTCCCGTTGATGGTTCGTCTAGCTCTACCACATATAGGAAGGCAATGCTAGAGGTGTAGAGAAACCTCTAAAGAAAAAAAATCGAAATCTACTGATCCCCAAAAGAAGGAAGAAAAACAAGAGTGGCTTCATGTTGAGGAAGAGAGAAATACAAATGCATCTGTGTCGGGTTTGCCTCCAAACATTACTGTGGGTGAATTTACACAGCTTATGTCCAAATTTGGCATTTTATGAGTGATCTTCCAACAGAAGAATTTTCTTTTTCTCTGCTGTATGGCGGGGGTCACATTTCATTCTTTTCCCATGTGAGTATCCCATTATTGCAGTACCAGTTGTTGATTTTTGTTTGTTTGGGTTTTTTGTTTGTTTGCTTGCTTGTTTGTTTTGGGGAAGTGCATGGACAGGGAATCGAACCTGGATCTCCAACATGGCAGGCAAAAATTCTACCACTGAACTACTCATGCACACCCCCAATAGAAGAATTTAAAGCCTAGCATTATGACAATAATCAAGGAACACTCAAGGGCCATGGGCTTTGCAGTGATTTGAAGAGGGAATCTGTGAATCCATATTAAAACTTTTGTATGAATATGCAATTAGAAGCTACAAATTACATGTTGAGGTGACTAAGATTCAATTGGAGGAAAAATATGCCTCAAAAACAACAACAAAAAAGACAATCACATGCAAAGACCACAAACAGCAGCTGACCCTACAACAAAAGCTGGTTGAAGTGGAGATGTGCGAGAGCTGAGCTGACCCAAATGCATCTGGAGTGAGTTATCATTATCAAAAATGTTTCATCCTATGGATTTTGAGGACAGTTCACTGAGGCTGAATGAAATCAGAGAAAACCTTCAAGGACAGTGTCCAGAGTTTGGACAAATGAGGAAACTTCTTCTTGGTGGTATAATCTGTGTCCTTTGGGAATGCAGAGGAGGCTATTTAATATATTCAAACCATCCAGGGAAGGAGGTTTACTGGCTATCAAATCACTGCCCAAACAAGGCACTTCTATTGAGGAGGCCTCAACAGAAAGGAAGAAAAGGCTGAGAGGATGGGAAACTTTCCCCAATGACCCCGTGGTCCACAGTGGCCTTCAGTGTTTGAAACCCATCTTGGCTTCAGAAACAGCAGGCCTTCTGGAATAAGGTATTTTTCTGGGCAGCCTAGCGCATTTAGGATGAATGCTCAAGAAGCTGCAACTGATACAGCATTTAAGAAACGTACAGAGGAAAGGAAGTCTGAGAAGACAGAAGGTGAGGGGAACTTGAAAATGCTGAAGAAAAAGCAGTCAGAAGAAGGCAGTCCCAAAAGGGAATCTAAAAAGAACCTCAAAAAAAGATTTTCAAGAGAACAGCCTTGAAAAGGTCAGAAGAAAACGACCCAAGAAGGAAAATGACAAGGAGGAGAGTCTAAAAAAATTCTGAAGAAGATGTCATGGAAAGAGAACCTGAAGGCAACTGCTCTGAAAAACAGTTCAAAAGTGGCTCCAAAGAAGAATTTGAAGAAAATTTTCTCAAAAAAAAGAAGAAAATGACTCTGAAAAACTCAGAATTTGAGGATGACGGCTCTGAAAATGTCTAGATGAGGGAGGCTCTGAGGGAAAGTGTGAAGAAGAGTCTGATGAAAAGAAAGATGCATGTGAAGAAGTATTTCCTCTTCAGACTGCTGTATCATAAGACCCTGATGAAACTCTGTTCTCATACCCTAAGGAATGTTCTTGTCCTAAACCCTTATAAGCTGGTCCTTTCACTTCTGTGTTTATGGAGCTCTACTTGCATTCTCCATACTGCCACCATCAGAGACTCTCTCCTGTTTGTAAGTCCTAATAAAACTCATGTCTGCCTCTGAAAAAAAAAGTATTTGATGATGAGTCAAATGAAAAAGAGGATAAAGATGAAGAAGATGCAGATGAAAAGCTGTTCTGAGGTGACAATCCCAGGTAGATGTTGGATGATGAGGAGGATTGCAGTGAACAGTTATTAGAAGAACCTGATGAGAGGAGGGGGCTGTGGGTGGGGTTGGAATGGTGAGGAAGAAGGGCCACTGCTCCTTCTTCTCTGTCCTCAGGAGTGATGATGACAATAATGACAAAGACAATATTTAATCCCTTACAAGTGCTTCTTAGGATGAGTCCTCCATCTACAGACTAACAACTAGGATTGTCACATGATCACGGCAGTGGAGAAACCATTATGCCGGGATTTCCCTAGACAATAGGGGAGAAGAAGGGGCGCTGCACAGGATTAAGAAATGACAGACACAAGAAGTTAGTTAAGTGAGGTCAGGGGGCTCAAGCTCATCAGGTGCAAGAGCAATAGCCTGAGCTATAGCTTGAGCTTGAGCCCTGAATAAACTGACATCCACATATTTGTTGTGTTCTTACATGGGAACTACTTTTAGGGAGTATAATCAAAGCAAGATTTATATTGAACATCTGTCATGCCTGCAAAGCTACAAAGTTTGGTTCCCAGGTCCTTATCTCAGGAGCTGTTTATTTCTTATCAGCATGCTCTTTATTCAGGTCTCTTAGGTCTCTTGAGTCAGCGTCCTTGAGAGCATTTGCTTCAGCACTTTATCACATTAGCAGGGCACGGCGTGCCTATGCCCCATGTCCTCAGTCAGCCCTGAGAACACTTGCCTCTGCAGTTCACTACATTAGCAGGACACGGCATGCCTATGCCCCATGCCCTCGGCTGACAGCCAACTGCTCCAGCCTTCAGAGAGCCATCTCCAATACTCTTAGATTAGCACTGTGAATTTTGCACCGTGACTTGCATTTCATGATTCTAAATATATGTTTAGAATGGCTAAATACGATTGGCTATTAACTTAAATTTTACAGACATAAGGCAAGTTAAAAAAAAAAAAGCAGCAGAAGATGGCAGAAGTGAAGTCCAAACACAGGATGAAAAGAATAGATATGCAGAGGTTAAACTTTCCTATACAAAAATATGTTAAAAACAATAAGAGACAAAACCAAACAAATTGAGCTCTACACCAAGAAGACAACATGAATAAAATTACGCATGAGGTTGAAAACAGGGAGATGGAAAGATATTAGACAAAATCCTATGCCAGAGAAGCCCTGAAATTCAGAGGTACCAGTCTCTCCCAGAACACCAACCAGCTGCATCTCCCTACGCCATAGTGTTAACACCCCCTTCAAAGTGAAGAAGTTGGAATGGTCATTGCCCAAATATCCCTGAAGATTGAGAGCATGATCAAATGACAGGGACGACTTGTAGCAGAGAAGTTAGTATTTAATAAGTGATTATCACTACTGAACCATCATATAGGTATTTCTTTCTAGTTTCTAGTGTATTATAACAGAGGAATGATCTGAAATTGTGGAACTGTAACCCATACTATACTTTTTTTCCATATTCTACTTCGAAATTTGCTTTATAACTACTTGTTAAACTGAACTTTGAAATCTACCACTTTTCTGTATGTATGCTATATTTCACAATAAAACAATGTTTAAAAAATATTAAAGGAAGGAGAGCCTGGGTGAATAATGGTTAGAGCTGGAATCAAATTGACTATGACAAACCGATTACTGAAATACTTGAATTGGTTGTATACAATCCTGGAGATGCTCATCCCTGTACACCATAAAACATATTCCATGAACTCTGCTGCCGGTTTCTTTGATTACAGCCCCATCTTCTCTCTGCACATGCTTGGGTCTCCCAGTAAATTGCTCCCACGCTGCTATTGCCCAAAGTACCAAGAAGGTGTGCAGTTGATGGGCTCTTCCTTCCAGACAGTCTTCAGCCTCTGGGCCCAAGAAGCCACCATCTCCTTTCTTTCTTCTTCTGATGCAATCTCAGGAGCAAAACTGATCTGAGCGCTGAGGACCTTGAATCCACAGAAGTGCAGTGCACCATGCTGAACCCACAAAGGGAGAAAGGAGGCGATGAGGAACCACTCTGGTGACACAGCATCCAGTTAAATGATGCCAGGGTGGGCACGGCACGTGACAACCATTCTAAACATCCACAAACTTGATGCTACTAGAAACTGCAGACAACTAACTTTCCCTAGAGCTCAAAAGATGCACAAATGAGGTGAAGACTTTGGGCAGCTGGGATTTCCAAATTCTACTCTTATCATTGAGATAATTCATAATCTTTGCAACTGATTGAGACATTAAATGTGGCAGTTTTGAGGGATGATTCACTCAATGAGGCAGCTCTAGCTATAAATGTACTGCTCTGGAATGTTATTCAAGACCCATTGTTAAAGGAAAAGAAACAACAACAACAAAAAGCTTAAGAAGAATTTGTAGTATATTATTTACATACAAAAACAATAAACATCAGAAGCCCAATAATAAAAATTATATAGTGGTTCACCTCCCTGTCTATGTGGGACATGACTCCCAGGGGTGTGGACCTTCCTGGCAATGTGGGACAGAAATCCTAGAATGAGCTGAGACTCAGCATCAAGGGGTTGAGAAAACCTTCTCGACCAAAAGGGGGAAGAGTGAAATGAGACAAAATGTCAATGGCTGAGAGATTCCAACCAGAGTCGAGAGGTTATCCTGGAGGTTATTCTTATGCATTAAGTAGATATCACCTTGTTATTCAAGATGTAGTGGAGAGGCTGGAGGGAACTGCCTGAAAATGTAGAGCTGTGTTCCAGTAGCCATGTTTCTTGATGATGACTGAATAATGATATAGCTTTCATAATGTGACTGTGTGATTGTGAAAACCTTGTGTCTGATGCTCCTTTTATCTACCTTGAAAACAGACAAGTAGAACATATGGAATAAAAATAAATAATAGGGGGAACAAATGTTAAAATAAATTTAGTTTGAAATGCTAGTGATCAATGAAAGTGAGGGGTAAGGGGTATGGTATGTATAATCTTATTTTTTTTCTGTTTTTGTTTTATTTCTTTTTCTGAATTGATGCAAATGTTCTAAGAAATGATGAATATGCAACTAAGTGATGATATTGTGAATTATTGATTATATATGTAGAACTGAATGATCACATGTTAAAGTTTTAGTTCGTTTGTTCTTAAATTTTTTAAATTTTATTCGGTGGTGCCTTTCATGCGGGAGACCCAGGTTTGATTCCCGGACCATGCACCCCTCCAAAAAAAAATTGTATTACGTAAGAATGTACATGGGCCAAAAGGAATTACATCAAATTTTAAAGTGATTATTCCTGGATTATTAAGGGGACTGACTTTCTAGTTTCACATGTCATAGTGTCTCATTTTTTTCTACAATATGTACTTTTTTTTCTCCCTTTTTGTTTTCTTTTTCTTTTTGGGGGGTGGGGTGGGGTGGGGGGGTGGCATGGACTGGGAAACGAATACGGGTCTCCTGCCTGGCAGGTGAGCATTCTCCCACTGAACTACCCATGTACACCTACAATATGCACCTTTGAAAAACTGAAAAAAAATAAGGAATTAAAAAAATAATAATACTAATTTAAGCTTGGCTAATGAGACCAGTTGGCCTATGAAGAAGGAAGTTCAGGCTTATGGCTTATTTCCTTTAGCAGAACATCACTAATTGGAATCACTATCTTTTCTTTTTCAAAGAAGACTACTTCTTTTTCTAGAAGTATTACACCCCTGTCCGTCGTGTTCCTTGCTTTCAAGCCTTCAGCCTCACCGCGGCCCCTTAGGTATAGGTCCTGACACAGAGGGCTGGTGGAGGCTCCCACACCAAAGCATTTTAAATCACACTTACAAGCTGCTTTGTACGGAACCTCTTCCCACCTTGACAAATATCCCTTGCTGGCCACCTGGATAGCCAGTTCCCACACAGGCATCTCAGTTTCCTGTGTAGCACAGGCAGAGCTGGCCCTGGGCCCCGAGCCTGCTTCCTTCTCTCCTTACCCACAGCCAAAGCGAGCTTCGTATGTGGACTCCCTGCTTCCACCTGGCTTTCCCCAAGCAAGCAGCCACACCTCACCCTCCCCTTGGATCAAGGGGGACATGCAGGTTATGGGATGTCCAACGAGGAGAGCAGGACTGGAAGAGGGCAGGGGTGAGTGGGCTCTGGGGAGGGGGCTCTATGGACAGCTCGCCATCGGGGGGGCTGGCATGGCCAGCAGAGGCCAGAGAGTGGTCATCGAGGGGGAAGGGCCTGGACCATAGGAGACCGCAGAGCAGGGTGTGGGCTAGCTCGGGTGGGCTTTGCTAGCATGCCACCACTACCAAAGGCAAAGGCAGAACGCGATCACGTTCTAGCCGGATGCGGCTAGAGTCAGACGGCATGGAGCTCCAGGCTGAGGTCACCCCTCATGGTTTCCACCCCTTGGGTCACCTGGGTGTGCTCACCTGCAGGGGCCACAGAAAGTACCGGAAATCCCCGCTGAGTCCGGTTTTTGAGAACATCTCGGCTGTGCCCCCGGTGGTTATCGAAAGGAGGGCTAATTTATCCTGCGGAAGAGAAAGCAAAGTATTGGTGGTGTGGGCTCCTGAGTGGGTGAGCTGAGCTAGTTGTGTTTGGGGGCCGGTTCCCTGCAGGGATAGATGCAGATGTAACATTCCCACATTCTGGTAGCTATGGGTGACAGCTACATCCTCAAGGGAAGGCAAGGAGACAGCCAGTGGGCAGGGCTGGGTGGACGTCAAGGCCCAGGATAGTCCCACACCTGTGGCAGGAACCTGACCTCAGAAAAGCTGGCTGGGAAGGGAGTGTGATTGAAGCCCATGGGGTGCTAGGGAGGAGAGGAGGGGAAGGTGCTGGGCCCTTGGGGGTGAGGTGAGGCAAGTGGGAATGGGGCATCCCACTGTGGTCCAGGCTGGATCTTGGTTACTAGGCCTGCTTTCCTTATACCCACTTACTGTCTGAGGCTTTCTGAATTGTAAAACCTGGTTATCTGAGTAAGAAGTTATTGTAGTAAGAAAGTCATAGTTCCTATTCAGTGAACACATACCAGGTTACAAGCAATCCTCACCCTACAAGGAGGTATTGGGTCATCTTTGCGTTGCAAGTAGGAACCTGAAGCTCAGAGCGGGGAAGCTGTGTAAAATTTGACAGGGAGGTGGAGTCCGTGGGGCCCAGGAGCCTGGAGCCCCATCATGGAACAGGATGCCTCGGGGTCTGGTCTGTGTCTCCCACATGACCCCATACCCAGCCCCAACCCCCATCTTTGCCATGCACGTAGTTAGTGGTGGGTATGTCTGCATCCCTCTCTAGACAAAAAGCTTCTGGGCTTCAGGAACGTTTCCCTCATCTGGGTATAGCCCATGGTAGGTTCTTAAACAGTATTTGTAAAAAACAAAACAAACTGCAAGTATAACTTGACAAGCAAGGCCTCCCTTCGCACACACACACCTCAGAAGCCCTCAGCCCCAAGTGCACACCTTGAGGAAGCCGGAATCATAGAATCCTGGGAGGTCAAAGGCAAAGCCCTGGCACAGCACCCTGTCCATCCAGCCTTTCAGGATCGCCGGCACGGTGAACCAGTACAGCGGGAACTGGGGACGGGAACACACAGAGAAACACACACGGAGGCTGTGTCCCCATCTCATATGCGAGTCCACCCGATAACTGAGTGCAAATCTTGTAGGGCTCCTCCTCTCCCAGGCGACCGGGCAGGCCACAGACCCCCTGGCCAGCATGAGTGGGGACATCTCCTGCTCTTTGCTCTGCAGAGCACCAGGGTCTTGTGGGGGTGGGCAGGGCAGAGTGGGCTGTGGTCCAGTCACCATCACAGGTGGCTCTGCGACCCCAGAGACTGCCCCTCAAGTTGGCCTAGAAGGCGGGAGGCGTGGGAAGCTCTGGGCACTGGCTCAGTGGCAGCTACCGCTGTGGGTAACCCAATAGGGGGATGGAAGTAGGCACAAGACGAAGTGTGTCGATAATGTCCTTGCTCCTTTCCATGCCAGAGGCACGAGCTGCTGGGACCTGGGAGTCTGCCTTGCTCCTTTCCATGCCAGAGGCACGAGCTGCTGGGACCTGGGAGTCTGCCTTGCTCCTTTCCATGCCAGAGGCACGAGCTGCTGGGACCTGGGAATCTGCCTTGCTCCTTTCCATGCCAGAGGCCTGAGCTGCTGGGACCTGGGAGTCTGCTAAGTGAGGTCCTGAGAAGCTGTGGGTTCTAACACAAAATAAGGCTCATCCTTGGATTCTATGTGCTCGCCATGTAAGTCCACACTCGTCCCCATATAAACCTTACCATCACTTTTCTAAAGGGAAAGGAACATTGGCTTCCAAAAGTGGAATCCAACGTTTCATGTGCTTTCACTATAAATCAAACTCAGAATGTGGCACTGAGATACAAGTTGCACAGACCATTATTGTGTGACATTGGAAAGTTATTGACCTCTCTGTGCCATGCCTCCTTTACCTGACCTGTCAACTAGGACTACTACTAGTGCCCAGCTCACAGAATTGCTGTGAGTACTCAATCACTCACTGTAGTGCCTAGAGCAGAATAAATGCTCAGTAAGTGGTGGACTAGGATAGAAGTAGTGATAGTAGAAATAGCAGTGATAGCAGTAGCAGTTGCAGTACTACCAGCAATAGTAGCAAGAGTTGTAGCAGTAATAGCAGCAGTAGCATAGTAATAATAGTAGTAGTAATAGTAGTAGCAGCTTCAGCACTAGTAATAGCAACACTAGCAAGAATAATAGTAGTAGGAAAAATAATAGTATTTGTATTAGTAATAGTCATAGTAGCAACAATATTCATAGTATTACTAGCAGTAGTAGCAGCAATAGTGTTTGTAGTAGCAACAGAAGTAGTAGCAAAAATATTTATAGTAGTAATAGTAGTGGTAATATTATCAGCGATAGTATTTTTAGTAGTGATGGCAACAGTAGTAATAGCAGTAATGATAGCTTTAGTAGTAACAACAGCAATAATAGTAGTGGTAGCAGTAGTAGTAGCAATAGTAATAGTATAATAGTGGCAGTAGTAGTAGTAGTAGTGATAGTATTCCTAATAGTAATAGAAGTAGTAATAGTAGTGCACTAATGGTCATAGCGATAGTATCTGTGTTGTAATAGTAGCCATAGTATTTGTAAAAGCAGTAGTAATAATAGTGGTAGCAATAGTAATAGCTGTAGCAGTAATAGCATCAGCAGTAATAATAGCAATAGAAGCAACAGTATTCATAAAACTAATAGCAGCAGCAGCAGTGATAATAGTAACAGCAGCAATAACAGTAATAGTAGCAATAGTAACAGCAGCAGTAGCAACAATAGTAGAAGCAATGTAGTAATAGCACTAGTAACAGCAGCAATTGTAAAAATATTCATAGTAGTAATAACATCAGCAGTAATAGCAGTAGTAGCAATAGTATTCATAGTAGTAATAGCAGCAGTAGTGACAATTGTAACAATAATGGTATTTGCAGTAGTAATAGTAGTAGCAGTGATGAATGTAATTGTTTTTATTGTTCAAAGAAAAAAATAAACTTACAATGCAGACCCTGAGGACAAAGTATCAGGAAAAGTCGGAAGGTAAGGAAACAAGAGAAGGGAAATGGTGTGTATAAAAGAAAGACTATCCTAGAATGAGCAGGCCTGGGCTTAATGTAGCCACCCAGTGACATGAGTGGAGGAGGGAGGAATAAAGAGAGGTGAGCTCCACTCAGGACAGCTGTCCACCCAACAGTTCCCCAAATGCAGAGGTGTCTGCTTTGCTTCAGACTTCCAATCACACATCTGGCCCCACCCCTGCTTTGCGTGGGTGGGAGCTGACAGGTGTTTCAGGGGGACCAGTTCTTTCTGAGGTAGTCTTAGCCCCTGGGGCTATCTGTGAAGGTAGGCAAGGAGAGTGGGTAGGGGAGGCCACCTGTGAGAAGAAAGAAACAAGAGAAGGTTTCCTTCTTTGTGGTCAGGTGTTTAGGGCAGGGGTTGCTTTGGGCCTGAATTATCTTGGCAAACACCTGTGTAGACAACGCTGGCTCTCCCCTAGCCTCAACAGGTCTGGGGGTGGGGTGGGGTTGGATGAAATGAAAGCGAGGAGCCACCCAATCTGGACACTTCCTGGACCACTGGACTAATGGAAAAGCCTTCACAAGTAACAACCTTGGGAGTCAGGATTTGAAATGAGTTGACCTCTTCACGTGATTAGACATAGGCTGGTGTGTAAATGACCTAAAAACATTGCTACTGGTGCTAGGAGCAGGGAGCTCATTACTGGAAAGAGTTTGTACTGGGTTGAATCTAATTCAACATGTTAAGTAGAGGGAAAACGAACCTGGAATATCACTAGGTCGGCTTCCTGAACCTTTTTCTGCTCATCAAGTATGTCTCTGGCCAGAGACCCCCTCTTGCAGGCTTCATAGGCCTCCGCCGCATAACTGAAGAGCGTGGGGTTGGAGAGAGCACCTGGTGAGGAAGACACAAATGCCCTCACTTCCAACTCAGCACCACCTGCATCCCTCAACACCACTCAACGGACTTAAATTCGTTTGAAATGGATAAATTATTTAAATGCAAAAACTGGATCCTGTCAAATATTAGAAAAAACTGTTCAACATTTTTATAATCTCAAACTTTTTAAAAATATGACACAAAATCCAGAGATCTTAGGGAAAAAAGACTGAAAAAGTCAACTAAGTAAAAGTAAATAAAATCCTACATGGGAAAAACAAACCCACCATAGCAAAGTCAAAATAAAATTTCAAAAAACATATTGGGTAAAAAGTAATCACACAGTCCTTGATCAGGAGTAAAAATGAAGCCAATCTGGCTGGGACTAAGGTAAGTCAGAATCCAGGGTAAAGGATGATGGTGTAGTACTCCAGGGCTTCACCTACTACATAGACCAAAGGCAGAGAGGTTTACCGTGTCTAGAACCTAAATTTTCTGTAACACATAATCTAAATCAACCTGTCTGGAAAGCTCATGTACATAACCCAAACTCCTGGAGTCCGGAACAGGAACGAGACCTTCTAATTTTGTATAGCTTAATGCAATACCCAGATACATCCCAGACTATGGTAGGCCAATAATGGAAAAGTATTGGTACAGTTCTTGAGGGCTGGAAGAAAAAAAAAATGAAACTATTAAACTTTACCATCTGGGAAACCCTGGGTATCCTCTCAACCACTGGGGACTCCCAAGAAAATAGGCCAAGCCCCTGATTTTGAGTCTTGTCATTATGAAACCTATTTCTGTAGTGGAGAAGCTAAGGCTACCTATAATAAGGCCTGAGAGTGGCTTCCAGGAAACCTCTACTGTTGCTCAGACCTCTCTCTAAGCTCGACTCTTAGAGAATCATTACCCTCCCTCTACATGGGACAAGACCTTCAAGGGTGAAAGTCTCCCTGATAATGTGGGACATGACTCCCAGGGATGAGAGGATTGACAATGTCTTCCTGACCAAAAGGGGAAAAATCAGTGCAATAAAATATGGCATCAGTGGCTGGGAGAGATCAAATAGAGTCAGGAGGCTATTCTTATGCAAGCTTCAGTTACATAGGCTCATTGCCATGGTTTGCTAAACTCCAACCAACATCACTCCTGTTAACTCTTAAGAACACCTAAGGCTCAAACTGAGATTATATAAAAGTTTTGTGCACTAAGTTTGCTCTTCTGGAATCTACAAATTCCAGAAGGTTCCTAGGCCAGATAAATCCTGAAATCCAGAGGGACCAGCCTCTCCAAGATTCTCAACTATTTACATCCCCCATCCTTGGTGTGCACAACCCTTCTCAACATGAAAAGGTCAGACAGGCATTGCCCAAAGATCCCTGTAGATTGGGAGAAGGATCAAAGGAGGAGCAGGAGGTATAACATCGAAAACAGGATTTAACAAACGAGTACAACTGCTAAATCACTATACTCATATTTCTTTTAGCCTCCAGTGTTTTGGAGCTGTTAGAAGGAAAAATCTAAACTACTGGAATGGTAACCCATAACAAACTCTGAACAATCTCTTCTGAAACTACTTGCTGAAGTGAACTTTGAAAATTATTGCTTTTTCTTACTTTTCTTTGCATATATATTTCACAATAAAAAAAGTTAAAAAAAAAAGTAATTGCAATTCTTATCCCATACTATATAATATAAAAAGAGCTCTTAAAAATCTCTAAGAGGGTGGCCACAGTGGCTCAGCAGGCAGAGTTCTCACCTGCCATGCCGGAGACCCGGGCTCAATTCCCGGTGCCTGCCCATGCAAAATAAAAAACAATCAATAATAAAAAAAAACCAATGTCCTAGAAAAATGAGCAAGGGATATGAATAGACAGTTCACAGGAAAGAAAACAGATGTGCTTCTTAAATAAATATAAAGATACTAAACCTTACTTATAATGAGAGAAGGACAAATGATCACCACACTGGGAGTCCATTTTTTTAATCTTTCAGGCTGGCAATCATCAAAAACTTGGGTAATTGTTGGTGACCGTGGTGGTTTGAAGTTGTAGGTATCCTGGAAAAACATGTTCTTAACTCTAATTCAATGGTATAAACTCCATGTAAGTAGGACCTTACAATGAGGTTACTTCAGTTAATCAGGATGGATCCTAATCCTATTACTGTAGTCCTTTATTGAAGCAGGATAAAATATGACAATGGTTAAGTCCCTGTTTTCCTATTCAGCTCTGAAAGAGTTAACAGACAACTGCAAATCCCTTGTTTCTTATCTAGCTCCAAAGGAACTAATACTGAGCTGCAGACTTCCTGGGACAAAAAGTTCCCTAAAGCCCCCAAACCTCCCCAAACCAGAAACCTCCCTAAACCCTAAAAGCTTGTAAAATTCTGGGTCCAAAGCAAACTCTTGATTAATGATGGGAAGCACAGGGTCATAAAGATTGTTAACCATTTGCCCAAAGACAAATCTTAGGTATGTGACAACAAATCACCACAAATTCTGCTAGCTATCTCCTCCTAGAACAAAGAAGACACCGAGTACTCAAAGGTTACTATGGAAACCTGTGACAACAAAACTTTCCTATAAAACAAGCAACCCACTCCGCTCAGTGCCTGTCCCTCCCTTGGGCACGTCCGTGTTAACCTCTTTAACGTGGACTCTCTCTCTTAATAAATTTCTCTTTTTAATAAACTTTACCAATTATTTCTACTGGCCCTCCTGTCTCTAAATTCTTTTAGTTTCAAAACAATCGAACCTGGATGGGGCTCAGCTGGCACCACTGCCAGCAGGGCACTGGTTACATTATAAATAGAATGAAATTCAGATAGAGAGGGAAAAAGCCACAGGAAGCAAGAAGCTGAATGGAACCCAGAAGAGAAGGGAGAGAACAGAAAATGCCGCCATATTCCTTGCCATGTGGCAAGCTAAGGACCAAGGATCTCTGGTGGCCAGCCCCAAAATGCCATAGTCTTTGGGGAGAAAGCATCGCCTTGATGATGCCTTGATCTGGATATTTTCCTGGCCTCAAAAACTGTGAGCAAATAAATTCCCATTGTTTCACCCGACCCATGTCATGACATTTGTTTAAACAGCCGAGGAAACTAAAGCAGTGTCAATGTGAGGAAATAAGTACTTTCGAATACTGCTGGTCAGAGTGTAAACTGGTACTGTAACCGAGAAATTAGGATGTTAAGGGATGATTTTGATTATTGAATTATTATAAAGAGATTCCTTTTTGCTTTCTGTATATTGGAGTAGTCAAAAGGAAATTCCTGAAATCTCTAAACTGTAATCCAGCTGTCTCAACCTGTGATAATTATTGGATAGCCCTTATTTTCTGCCCCTGTGATTATAAAAACCTTTTGACTAACCTTCATTTGTACCCAGTCATCCAGTTTTGCAACTTGAGAGTCTTGTAATCACTAAAGACAGCCCCTAATGTTTATTAATGAAGGGTCTTGGGTCAGCCCAGAACTAACACACCCCCCAGTCCAAAGTATCTTGATAACCGAGATTGGATCTAACCAAAATGGGCCTGCCTGACGTGTGCAGTAGCTCACCCTTTAACCTACAAGTCACCTACACCTCTTTCTACCATTTTCTTACATACGTTCTGTGATTAAGCATGTAATCAATCTGTGCATGCTCAATAATCAGATCCACTCTAATTACACCATCCGGGGCCACTGCGCTCATTATCCTAAATCCTGCCCATCTTTTCTCTAAAAAAAACTATCCGAATTACTGTAGTTCGGGGAGACAGATTTTGGGCCACTAGACCATCTGCTCTCTTACTAGGCACCCACCTAGTAATAAACTCCTTCTCTCTTTGAAACCCCAGTGTCTCAGGAATTGGTTATTGAGTGCATGGGACAAAAGAACCCACGGCCTTTGTCCATAAACTTAACAGTACAACATCCATGGAAAGCAGTTTGATATTATCTATGAACACTAAAACCACGCAATCCATTCGACCAGCAATTCCACTTCCAGAAAGTGTAGGAAAAGACGTACGGCTATAATTACTCACTAAAGCACTGTTTAAAGTAGCAAAGAATCAGAAACCAGCTCAAATGCCCTCTAGTAAGAGGCTACTTGGACTATGAGACCTGCATGCAATGGAATACTTTGCAACAATAAAATAGAAAGGAATGAGAGAAACACTATGTGCAATAGGCTATCATTTTTCCATAAAATGGAGGGAAAATGGTGACTGTACTGGAAACTGCCTGGATAGCCTGACTTCTCCAGAAGGGTCTGGAGAAAACTGGTGACAATGGTTACCCTGGGGGCAGGGAAACCTGGGGGCAGGGAAACCAGGGGGCTGGGAACAGAGAGGAGAAAAAGACTTGCACTGTAGACACTGACCTGAGGTTAGTATATTGTGCTGGTTTGAAAGGATGTGTGTCCCCTAGAAAAGCCATGTTTTAACCAAAATCCCATTTCATAAAGGTAGAATAATCCCTATTCAATACTGTATGTTTGAAACTGTAATCAGATCATCTCCCTGGAGATATGATTTAATCATGAGTGTTTGTTAAACTGGATTAGGTGATGACATGTCTCAACCCATTTGGGTGGGTCTTGATAAGTTTCTGGAGTCCCATAAAAGAGGAAACATCTTGGAGAATGAAGGCGATTCGGAAAGAGCAGAGAATGCTGCAGCACCACGAAGCAGAGAGCCCACAAGCCAGCAACCTTTGGAGATGAAGAAGGAAAACGCCTCCTGGGGAGCTTCATGAAACCGGAAGCCAGGAGAGAAAGCTAGCAGATGACGCTGTGTTCACCATGTGCCCTTCCAGCTGAGAGAGAAGCCCTGACTGTGTTCACCATGTGCCTTCTCACTTGAGAGAGAAACCCTGAACTTCATCGGCCTTCTTGAACCAAGATAGCTTTCCCTGGATGCCTTCGACTGGACATTTCTATAGACTTGTTTTAATTGGGACATTTTCTTGGCCTTAGAACTGTAAAGTAGCAACTCATTAAATTCCCCTTTTCAAAAGCCATTCCATTTCTGGTACATTGCATTCTGGCAGCTAGCAAACTAGAATATATATCATGTGCGACTAGCAGCTTTTCTAAACTTTTTAATTATTATTTAAAAAAACACAAGAAAGAAATTAAAAAGAGAGCATTGGACTCATGACCCACCAGTGATATCTTTCCGTGTAGCCCTGGGCTCAAAGTTCATGGCGTATAAATCAGACACAGTGACTGTGCAGCCCTGCCTGGTTAGCTCCTCCACTGCCACGTTCTTCAGGGACCCGTTAAAAGACTGTGGCTCTTGGTGTGCGTAGACGATGAGCACTTTCTTACCTAAATCCGAAAAAGAGATGTTTTCCCTTAAAGAGCAATTCCTCTTTACCAAAATGCAGTGAGGACCAAGACAAAATGAAACATGCATGTGCATCGCAGAGTTTGAGAAACACCAGCCTCTTCAATGGGTGATGGTTTTAAAATAAGGAGCATGTTTTTTTAATCCAAGTTACCTCGTGGCTCATCATTACTTGAGTTTACTACTACACAAAAAGACAATGTGTCGAATTATGCCTCCTCAAAAATAACTGTTAAGGATACTTCAATGGTGACTCAGCGGCAGAATTCTCGTCCGCCATGCCGGAGACCCGGGTTTGATTCCCAGAGCCTGCCCATGCAAAAATAAATAAAATAAAATAAAATAAATGAAATAAAACAGTTAAATTATTTAAAAGCCTGGCCTAATTTGGCTATCCTCTATAAAAGGTTTTATCCCTGTCCTTGAACATTAAAATAAAAAGCAATCCTTATTAGACTTTCATGCCAAACCTATGTTGACGGATACCAGCCACTGACCCAGCTTATTCTGGAATATTTCTGCCTCCTTACCCTCCGGTTCCATAGGAATATGACACTTAAAATGCGAAAACTCAGAACTTCTGGGGGAGGCAGGGCTGGCGTGAGGCAGAGATGAGTCGAAGAGGAGTCATGTCTTATAGTTTGGTGGTCTCGTCTCTACCATCTTCCTCTTTCCAAAGACTCCGTGAGATTCTGTACTTAACTCTGGTGATTTGCTTAAATTTGCCCCAATAGCTTCTAAGACTAAAATGTTAAATTCTCGATTCAAAAGGTTCAGTTTACGCCCTCAAGGAGAGAATACCACAGGTTAGTTTGAAGAAAACAGTTCCAGGGCCTTCAACTGAGTGCAAAAGTTGAATTCTATGAGTTATGAGTTAGTTAATGATGAACATTTTTCTTAACTTCTCAGACTCATTAGTTATAAAGGAATTTCACGGGGGGGGGGCTTCACAGGAGACCAGATATGAATGAAATATATGTATCAGTGGTTCCCAACTGGGGGCAATTTTACCCCCCAGGGGATATCTGCTATGTCTGGAGATGTTTCTGGTTGAGGGTGGGGGTGGGGGGTTGAGCTACTGGCTTCTAGAGGGCAGAGGCAAGGCATGCTGCTAAACAACCTAGAATGCAGAGGATGGTCTCACGTTATATTGTGGAGTGAAAAGCAGCTTCGGAACTGTGTGTGTGTGTGTGTAATGAGCAGAGAAAAAGGTAAGACAGAATCATACCAAAATTTTTAACCATGGTTTCTCTTTGGGTTCAATTACTGCACAACATTTACAAGCCCAAGCTCTGTCCCCCAGATTATCCTAGGGCCTGGAGACAGAATGAAGACAGGAAGGACAAAGTCCCCATTCCCAGGGAGCGTCTATTCTGGTGGGATCGAAATGGACAATAAAGCAAGCCAGAAAATAACGGAGAGAGGTAATTCCCAACACAGAGCCGCGTTATAAAGAAAACGAGCTTCATACACTTCGACAGTATTTGGATGTTTTGTTAATATAACAAGTAATGTATTCATTTTCTATTTAAAATTTTAACTGGAGGAAGCTGAACTCCCCCACAGCTAAGTTACCTGCCATGTTCTAGAAAGATGGACCCTTTGTCTCTGAATACTGCGGGAAGGTGGGTCGGCCACGACTCCTGGCAAAGGAGGACTCGGTGTGGGGGGCACGGAGCCCAACAACCTGAAAGAGGAAAGGAACAGAGTCGGGGGTCAGAGTGGTGACGTGACACGAACAGACTCGGGGTCTTAGGGCTCTTCCTGAAAGACATAAACTTGCCAGACAGAAAAAAGACTTCTTAGACGAGGCAAGGAAATCTCCGGTGACTGGTCTTTGGAGGACAAATCATACAGGTGTCTAAGTATCTTCTTTTTTTTTTTTTAAGGACTCAGAACCTTCTATGAAAGTAGCCACAGAGAAGAGCTCCTGGGCACAGAGGCTTTGGATAGGAAAGAGGACCTGGCCTCCCGGTCCTTCCTCCCTTTTCCCAGGTCTTGTCCTCCAGGTAATCAGTGAGCAGGGGCTGTTAGCCTGCAGTGGAATCACAATCTGGGTGGGTGGACATGCAGCCAAGAACATGTGGACATGCAGCCAAGGGCATGTCACTGGGCCTTTCTCCTCAGCTGGAAATGAGGGTGTTGGCTTAGGCCCGTGGGTAGGCAGTGACTGCAGAGATCCCCCAGGCAGTAACTGTGGGACTTGAACCAAATTCCCTAACCTCTCCATGCCTCTGTCTCCCTGTTCACAAACTTCAGCTCACAGCAAGGCTGAGAAGAGTGAGAGTCTCTATATATTTGTATATATATTAATTTTATGGCAGCAAGCCCACAGAAAGGCTCCAGAAACAAGTTTTCTCCCCAGGGTGCCCCAAAGGCATGGGGCAGGGCTTACCCTCACCCCTGCTAGTCACCTCTGGAATGGTCGCCTTCTGGGAGGGATGAGGCAGGTATGGCCCCGTGAACCTGCTCTCCAGCTAGATAGATACACAGCTCAGAGTGGTGACTCTGATGACAGTTTCAACCCCTCGTGCACCCCTGCAGGGTAACCAAAGAAGGGAGACAAGGAGACATCCGGCTTGTCTGCGGCCACACAGGGGATGTGAAATGGAGCCTAAATCCACACCGTCCAGCGCTGCTGGACCTCCGCTGACCCGCCAGGTGATAGGGTAGGTGCATGTGCAGCGCTGTCAAGGTGTGGGTGCATGGTGGCACAGGTGCCCCGGGGACAGAGCGGCTTAAGTCATGGTGGCTGGAGCACTGTGGACACTGGGGACACACACAGCACATAAAGAGTGCAGTGTTGTCACCAGCCAAGAGGGAGCCCATGGCTCTGGGCAGAGAGTGGGAGCTCCATTTTAGTAGCCTCCAGCCCCTCGTGCCCTAGATGGGAGAAGTGCTCTCCCACTCACTTATTGATAAAACAGTTAAGCACTGGGGAGGTGCCTCTGCCATTATCCACTCTGTCCTTCCTTCACAACCGAACCCCAAATTTATTCAGGGTACCCAAGTGCCAGCTGAAGACTACGTTCCCCAACCTCCCCTGTGGCTAGGTCTGGCCAGTGAG
>PVIY010035304.1:0-26431 GCA_004026745.1 Myrmecophaga tridactyla
AAAAAAAAAAAAAAGAAAGAAAGAATATATCACCCACAAATTTCAACATAAAATAATAAAAAAAAAAGTTGTGAAAAGAAATAACTTTTTTCTAATTAGGAGAGGGGAAGAAATGACATTATTGACCAGGTTGTTGGAATTAGGAGACAAAGATTTCAAAGAAGATATTTTAAAAAGGTATAAGGACTTAAAGGGAAATGTGGTTTTATTGAATGAACAGATGAGGAATTTGTTCCTCATGAATATGACTATGTGGATTCATTCATATTATAGAAGGAAAAATATATATAAAGTGGCAAGACAGCAGCTGTAATGAAAAATTTACCACGAGGCAATAAATAGATTGTAGATAGCAAACAGTAGGATCAGTGAACTTAATGTCAGATAAATAGAAATTATGGAATTTGAAAAATATAGATTAAAAACAAGAAGAGATTGTAAAGAAAACTCATATGAAAGACTACTATCAAAATTTTTAACCCACCAGAAATTGGAGACACAGAATAAGAGGAAAGAGAGAATAGGAGAAAAACTATGCATACGTCACAAATTTGATGAAAAATTATTAGCTTTTAGATTGAAAGAGTTCAGAAATTTCAAGCAAAATAAATACAAAAAAACGCTGTTTAATGCATCGTAGTTGAACTGCTGAAAATATAAAGAAAATTACTGTAAAATGATTAAAAATATATGTGTTGGGTAGATGGAATAAAATAAAAGTTGATGATTCTCTTCTTGTGGTAAGTTTAATCATGTATCCCAGTAAAAAAGGAAAAATGTTCTTAAAGATCTTTAAAATGTGTTATCTTGGGCAGGCCACGGTGGCTCAGCAGGCAAGAATGCCTGCCTGCCATGCCAGAGGACCCAGGTTCGATTCCCAGTGCCTGCCCATGTAAAAAAAAAAAAAAAAAAAAAAAAAGTGTTATCATTACTTAAATTGTGGCCAACTGAAATAGGGTAGGTCTTAATGCTGTGACTGGAAGGGCTTATAAAGAGAAAGGTGCTGGCAGAAGCCAGAAGTCATCAGAAATATGAGGTGAAAGGAGAGCATATTGTCATCTGTGAGAAAGGCCAGGAACCCAAGGATTGCCAGCCAGCCAAGCCAGAAGGCCACCAAAACCATAAAGGAGCCAGCCTTCCAGTGTCCAACCACATGAGTCAAATAAATTTTTATTCTTTAAGCTAACAATTAGGTGATATTTAACAGGTAGCCTGGAAAATTAAGACAGTTTTCATCAGAAACATCTTCCAGATAGTCAAGGATGATCATAGTTGAATAATCCATTCGCATCCCAGTCTTCCCAATATATTTTACAAATATAAAACTTAGAAAAAGAAGAAAAATAAAACTACCCAAACTCCCCCTCCTCAATATAAATGAAACACACTCAAACACATACAACTGCCCAAACATCAAATAACCTGCAATTATAAACAAGAAAACACCATATGCCAATGAATTTTTTATCATATTTTTGCTGCACTACTTTGTGGCAAGAAAAATAGTCCAAGAAAAAGTGCACAAACAGAGAAGTACAAGTAGTCAGGTCCCTACTTGCTCCCAAACCACCACTAGAAAGAGAGGGTCCATGCTAAGCATATAGAAATATTCAAAGGTGACGTTGTGGATAAGACCACTGCCTACAAGGAAGAGACTTAAAATTGTGCTCAGGGCATGAAGAAACAGATTTCTTCTGGAGAAGAAAAAAACAGGAAAGAAGAAAGAGGAGCCCTTTGGTTATTAGATGGTAAAATGAGACGGAACATTTAGTGTCCTTAAGACAAAAAAGAACAAATAATTAGAGAATACACAAACCCTCTCCCATCAAATAAATAAATAAATAAAGGAAACATCTACTAAATGATGGGTAGATTTTCTGTATTGACAGGAAAGGTGCTATTGAGGTAGTCACCCAGTTAATGTCCCAAATTCACAAAAATATTAATAGAAAAAATGTGAATTATGCAACTATTTGCAGCATAAAAATAAAACATAAGTATCTACACTTCACATCCGGTAAGACTGGATACCAAGAAATAATTTTTAGATGTGGAAAACTGTAGTATAGTACTGCAAACAAAATTAATAAGCACAAACAAGCATATATTAATATGGAGATACAGTAATCCACCTTGAACTCAAAAGTAAAAATAAGTAATTAACAAAATTACAATAAGAAAAAGGAAAAGGACGTTGATTGAACTCAGAAAAAATATCAGAAATGGGTAATATTAATTTCAGAAATGTACAGTAAATTCCAAGTTACCAAAGGAAAATGGAATTTATTGGAAATTTAAGGAAGGTGAAAGGCTTTTAAAAAAAGAGAATAAAATGCATTAAAGTTGGATAAAATGATTCTGGGAAAAAACAGATACAATGGAAAAGAGATAGGGAAAAAAACAATACTTATATAATTGAAGCCCCTGACAAAGTATAACAAACAAGTAAAATATATGATTTTAAAACTGTTATACATGGTAATTTCCCAGAACTGATATTAAAAGATCTGAATCTGAACCTAAATGTGAAAGGGAACTGTGAGGTACATGGGAAAAGCAGTGTATAACAATTGGCTCCATAATATATCACGTTAAAAGCATTAGACCTAAAAAACTAAATAAAATCCACAAAGCATCCATGGAAAATCAGAAGATAATTTAAAAGAATTAGACTAGTATTATATGTCTTACAAACAACATGGCAAAAAAAAATGCAAGAAGAGTGATGACTTTTCAAAGTATCAATGAATGAAAATGTTACCCAAGATATCATATCCAGCCAAGCTGTAATTCTAGGCTCAAGCCTATAGAAAAACAGTTTGAACATGTTAACTTCAGAGAACTTCAAACCTATGATATCTTCTTGAGTATCTGAGGGCAACTTGCTCCAATCAAAAAATAATGAGGGAAACATCAGCTAAATTAATAACAGTGAGCATTTTACAGGATATATAAATAATAAATGGATAATAGATACATGAATGGTGGGTGATAGAAAGATGGTATAGATAGATAAACAGAGGTACATAGATGGTTTTTGATCTAAACTAAAACAAAAGATGTGGATGAGGGTGTAAGATTATATACAATAGTTTTACATTATAAGAGTGTAAATATTACAATTTTATGAAATGTTGTTCGATTGGGGAAAGACAAAGAATATGATAGTATAAATTCATTGACAGCTATATAGGCAATCTGTATCATTAAAAGCCACCAAAGAAAACTGGCAGATCGTATATAGTGAAAGTTTAAATAATAGTGAAAGGTTAAATAAGTAAATAACAAGGCATTAAAATAAAAAAAAAACTTTCGTGTTTAACAAAAATGGAAAACTTTAACATCACACAGAAAAAGAAAAATGGCCACTATAACATAATACACATTTTAATTATGAAATATTATGAGTTTTGAGACCAAAGGTAGCAGGCATATTAAAATATGTGAACAGGTTTCATCAAATATTTACATGAAAAGATTTTTTCAATTTTGCTTTCTTGTACTCAGTTATGTGTTTCATGCAAGAAAAACACCTAATGTATTTTTATATGCTAAACATAAAAGGATAGACAAATTTAAATGACTGAAATGAAAAATGGGAATAAATAATAAGCCATGAAAAGTAATCCTGATAAAAAAGGCAGGAAGATATAAACAAAAAAAACAAACAACAAGCAACAACTATGGTACATTTTAATGCTAAAAGCCTGATTTAAAATAAAAATAGAACATTTCCATGCAAATAACACAGCAACCACATTTATGAAACAATACTTGCAAGAAATCCAAGAATAAATAGATAGAACCACACCAATAACATGAGTCCAACACACTACTCTCACTACATGATAGAGAAAATGGATAAATAACAAGTAGATAAAATATTCTAAAGGACCTATAGTACAATCAAATAGGTAGATCTGTGGTTATATATTAAACTTTACACTCTAATGATACAGAATGTATATCATTTTGAATACACATATGACATTTACAATTGATCCCTTATTAGGTGACAGAAAAATGAGTAAATTTCATAAAGTAGAAATTTTACAAAAAATGTTTTGGGATCACTGTGCAATGAAAGTAGGAATAATTGACAAAATTGAAAATAAAGAAGTTATTTCTACTTGGAAATTTAAATATAATATATATTTCATATGTATATATGAAAGGAATCATTCCAATCATGTGTATGTATTTGCATTTATATATATATGTATATATGCACATTCAAACACATATAAAGATAATCAAATAATTCCTTCTGATATAAATAATTAAATAAATAAATGCTATGAGAATTGGGAAACACTCCTCTAAAGATAACATTAAACTATCATTAACGAATAGTGAGTGAAAGTTTAATGAGAAACAAGATATTTGCATGGTCTCAAAGTATTTTCCTAAATTACTAACTGCTTATCAGGAAATACATTGTAGCTGTATATCTTGAAAAATCTCTGGATATTTAACAAAATTATCAAAGGCAACATTATCAATATTGGGGCAAACCACCATCATATGTCTCCTGAAAAAACACACTAAGGAGAGAAAATTACATTGGTGATATTCCTGCAAAAATTACTTAACAGGATCATGAGAAAACATCAGACAAATCCACATTGGGGGATATCTTAAGAAAACAGCTGGCTTGTTATCTCCAAAAGTATGAGGGTCAAGAAAGCAAAATAATGCCTGAACTAATACTCCATTTTAAAGGAGCCATGAAAACTGAATTCAGCATGCAACCCTGTATCATATACTAGAACAAGAAAAAAATAACCCTAAGGACATCATGGGACAACTTTTGGAATTTTATAGGCTCTAGATTTCATGATAATATCATATTGCATTGTGTTTATGTAAGTTTTATGAAATACACACTGAAGGTAAAAGGACACCAATTCAGATAAAAATAATAACATAAAAAATAATATGAATGTATATCTGAAAAATGTACAGAATAAACCATGTAAGGAGAAATATATATGTTAAGCACAATATATTATAAAGAAATAAAAGCATACACAGAAATGTATAAATTTTTTGTGCATATATACGTTTACATATATATATGCAGGTATTTATACATACATATATAGAGTGAGAGAGAGAGAATTTGGATAAAGATTACATGGAGTTTTCATTACTATTCTTGTAATGTTTTTTTATTTTTAATATATCCAAATTAGAAAGCTAAAATTATAGTCATGTTTTTCTCCTCTTCGAAATGATAATTTAAGGTCTTTAAACCTTATAAAATTCTATTAAATAATTATCCAACAATGCAAGGGACTAAGGTGGTGAGAAGATAAAATATTTGTTTGCTTCAGGGGAGAAAAAGTGAAAATCAAAATGTTTGTTATTTTTCCTTTTTTTTTTGAGAAAATTTCCTCTGGCAGCAGTTTGATAAATTATATACCTAAGGAGATGGAAAAAGATACTTGAAGCAGGAACAAAACAAAACACAACTTTAGTAATTGAATTCTAAAGTTGGTAATCCTGAACTCACACATAAAGTTCTGAGCATATATATTATATATTTTTGAAAGTAAAGAGAAGGGAATAAAAAGAAGCAAATAACTACTCTGAAAGATTTGGTCTTATTTGGTGACTGGATACAAATGAAACAAGAAATGAAATGAATGAAAGCAGACAATCAAGCTGCTATTATGTTTAAATTTCTGGAACTTGAAATATCATAGTTATAGAAAAACATTAATCACATTAATTAAAATAAGACATGCAACCAATCATTACATTTTTGGTAACAAAGGCTCTAAGATTTTGTTTTATTTCATATTCTGACATCTAAAAAAATTTTTCCCCAGACTACATAAGCAGCCAGGGTAAAATATAATATGTTAAATAGGAACTATAAAAGCATTCACAATTTAAATTATTTTTAAGTTTTGACTTTGGTCATTCAAAGATACTTCTGTTTGATTTTCCTATAAAAGGGGATTTTAGAACACTTTCTATTATTTAATACCAAGAAATGCTTGCTAATCTTAAAGAGAAGATCTGATAAAAGAACAAGATTGTTTCTAAAAGTTTTCAGGTGTTTGGAATAAATTTGTCACTATATAGAAAAAATTATCACCTTAATATAAAATCATTTAATATAGACTTCTATCTATGCTTTTGGCAGTAACATCCAATTATTCCAAATTTTGGGAGAATTTAAAAATGCACAAAACCAATGACCTCATAAGCAACTACTGAATTGTTTTGAATATTACCCGGGTAATTATTTTGAAACTTCTCTTAGCCTATGATATTTTCAAAATTTTCTCTTGTTGCTGTCTCAATCATGAGAAAATCAAAATGCATATGTATAAATAGGACTGTGGGAAGATGACAGAGTAGGAAGCTCCAGCAGTCAGTTACTTCCCAGAAAAAGTATTAAATAGGCAGGAACTGTCTACATCAACTATTCTGAAAATCTGGAGTCCAGTAGAACACTGTACAGCATTCAGGGAAGAGAAGGAGGAAGAAGTTGTTCAATTGCAATAAATGACAGTGAATTGCATTCTCCATACTGTGGCTATGATCACACATCCCCTAGTCTCACAGCTGGCAGCACTGAGGTTTCAAACCTGGTCACTGGTACAATGACCTGGTGCCAGGTTAGGACATAAAGACATAGTTCCTCAATATCTAGGGGTGTTTGGTCTGACTGATGATCATTGATTTGACTAGCTACTTCAGATTGCAGGGGGAGCCACCTCAGGAAATGGTCTTTTTTCCAACCTGACCTGGACAAGGGGGTGGAGGAGATTTAGCAATGGTATGTTTCTTTAGAGCTGTGAAAGAGAGTTGAAGGGTTGTATGGACTGCACAGGTGCTGAGTCAAGAGGAAAAGTTCTGGAAGCCATAAAAGAGGCTCCTGGCACAATTCCTGGCACCTCCCTCATCCCTCACCATGACAGTTTGGAGCTGGCCACACTCCCTTTGTGGACCCATGGCCTTGTTCTAGTTGGGAAAGACTGGCTTAGGAAATGTCCCTCCAGATATCCCTTGCTCTACCAGAATTTGACTTCCAGACAAAAGCAGCATGAAACAGTGAAAACAGAGTAAGAAACAAATGAGTATGTCAGCCTGGGACAAAAGTTTAACTGCTTAAAGTACTGCAGTGAAACATCTGTGGAGGGAGAAAGTTATGTTGCCTAGGGTATAGAGGGAGCATTCAAATTCCTGTAAACAGGGGAACTCCTAAGGCTACTAATAAACACAAGTCCAGGACAAGCCCAGGTCCAGAAAAGATGGGGAAGTACCTGCATTTTGCATACATCTTGGCTGGACCTTCTTGAAAAGAGGCTGAATTCTGAAGGAGATCACCAGCCCCTGTCAAGCCAATTTGCAAAGAGTGTGAACAGTGATTGGGTTTGCTTGGTTTTCTTTGCTCCTGACTCAAGGAAATCTCTGTCATATCACTCACTGGATACAAACTCCAGAAACAGAAATCTCAGGGAATAAATCCCACAGTTAGCATCTTAAAATGTTAAAATGTACAATATCCAACAAAAGATTGCAATACAAACAAAGAAACAGTCAATGATGGTCAAGCCAAAGGAAGAGGGGAAAAAAATCAAGAAAACACCAATGAAGAACAGACTGTGACCATAATGAACAAAGAATTTTAAAAACTTATCTCTAGTATGATCAAAGAGATGAAGAAAAATAGAGAAAGAACTAAACAATACCAAGAAAATGATGAATGAAACCTATGAGAATCTCAATAAAGAGAGAAATTTTTAAAAGGAACTAAACAGAACTATGAGAGGTGAAGACCAAAAAGCTTAAATGAAAAATACCCAGGAAGTTCAAATAGCAGATTGGAGCTGACAGGAGAATCAATGAACTCAAAGACAATGCAATTGAAATGGTTAGGCTGAGGAGCAGAATGAAAAAGGAGTTATAAAAAGTGAAAATAGATTAGACACTTCTAGGACAACTTGAGCATACCAATATACACATTATAGGAGTAGAAGGAGAAAAAAGAGAAAAGGGACAGAAGGAATATGCACAGAAATATTGACAGAAAACTTCCTAAACTTAGCAAAAGATGCTAATATGCACATCCTAGAAGCCCAGAGAATACCAAAGGGGATGATTTGAAGACAGATATACTCTGACACATGTTGGACTAACTGTTGAATACAAAGGAGAGGGTTCTGAAGGCTGAAAGAAGAAAGCAACATGCTATGAGCAAGGGAGTTCCAAATTGATTAAGTGCAAATTTCTCATCAAAAACCATGGAAGCAAGAAGGTTGTGGGTTAAAATGCTTGAAATGAAGAGAGAAAACAATTGACAAACAAGAATTTTGTATCCAGTGAATCTTTTTTTTTCCAGTGAGTCTTTTTAAAATATGTAGTAGAAATTAAGACATGTTCCAATAAATAAGAACTAAGGGTATTTATTACAACTAGGTATACCCTACAAGCAATTTCAAACTGAAATTAAGGACACTAGACAGTGGTTCAAAGTGGCATAATGAAATAAAGAGTGCTGGTAAAGATAGCCATATGGTTATTTATAAACACCAGTGCTATTGCGTTCTTTGATACGTGTATTAGTTAGGTTTCTCTAGAGAAACAGTATCAACAGGAAATATTCATAAATATAAAATTTCTAAAAGTGTCTCATGTAACTGTGGGAATGTAAAGTCCAAAATCTGTAGGGCAGGCTGTGAAGCCGATGATTCCAATGGAGGGTCTGGATGAACTCCACAGGAGAGGCTTACCAGCTGAAGCAGGAAAAGAGTCTGTCTCTTCTGAATCGTCCTTAAAAGGCTTCCAGTGATTAGATTAAGCATCACACATTAAAGAAGTTACTCCCCTTGGCTGATTACAACTGGAATCAGCTGTGGATGTAGCCAGTGTGATCATGATTTAATTCTATGAAATGTCCTCATAGCAAAAGACAGGTCAGCACTTGCCCAACCAGACAAACCAGGTAGCACCACCTGGCCAAGTTGACACATGAACCTGACCATAATAAATAAAGTTATTACTTTTTACAGATGATAAAAGGCAAAGAAATAAGAATTAATGATAAATCTATGGTCTTTGACATACAATGTACAAAAATATAAATGGCACCAAGAATCACAAAAGGTTGTATACAGAGGGTTATAGGAACAGTGTATTTGTATGTCGTTGAAGTCAAGTTGTTAACAAATCTAATATTCTTGTTATACATTTAGAACATTAAATTTTAATCCCATATAACCACAAATAAAATAATGAAAAATATGTCCAGAAGGAAATGAGAAGAAATTTAATATAGCACAATACAAAATATCAAATAAATATTAAAGTAGGCATAAATGGAATAAATGAGGGAAATAAAGTAAGAAGTCTTTCAAAGATTAAATAGCAAAATGACAGAAAAAAGTCCTGCATTATCAGTAGTGACTTTAAATGTAAATGGATTGATCTCTGTAGTCAAATGGCAGAGATTGGCAGAATGGGCAAAAAAACCATAATCCAAATCTATTCTGTTTTCAAGATACTCTCTTAAATTAAAAGACACAAGTACACTGTAGATGAAAGGAAGAAAAATTTATATATATCACCTAAGTGGTAACAAAAAGGGAGCTGTAATTTTCTGTAGTGCATAATCTAACTCAACCTATCTGTATAGCTCATTTGAACAATTGAAACACAAGGACCCCAGAATAAGAAAGAAGTACTCTAATTCTGCATAGATTAATGTAATGCATGGATCCATACTAGAGTATATTAAGGAGATAATTTAAAAAGTATTGGCAAAGTCCCTTGAGGGATGGGAGAAAAAAATATGAGATTATAAACGTTATCATCGTGGAATCCCCTGATCCTGTGTCCAACTTTAGGGACACCCAAATCAATACGCCATGCCTCTGATCCTGAGGCTTACTCTTGTGAAGCTTATGTAGGTAGTGGAGAAGCTTAGACTACCTAGAGATATGCCTAAGAGTTACTTCTGGTGAACCTCTTTTGTTTCTCAGATGTGGCTTCACTCTCTCTAAGCCCAACTTGGCAAGTGAAATCATTGTCCTCCCCCCATGTAGGACATGACATCCAGGGGTCAAAATATCCCTAGCGATGTGGGAGATGAATCTGGCCCTGGCACCATGAGAGCAACAATTCCATCCTGACCAAAAGGGGGAAAAGAAGTGTAATTAACAAGTACTTGTGGCAGAGAGAGCTCAAATAGTGTCGAGAGGCTACTCTAGAGCTTGCTTTTATGCAAGCTTCAGCTAGACATTGCTACCTATCATAACCTGCCAAAACCCAATCAGGACCATTCCAGCCAATCTTAGAGAACAACAATATATAAGATTCCAGAAGGGTTCCATGCACTAGAGTAACTTTCCAGAAACCTAAAACTTCCAGAAGTGTTCCTGGACCAGATAAGTCCTGAAACCTAGAGGGCCCACCCTCTCCAGAATATCAGATAGTTCCATCTTCCTACCCTATATTCATGACATACCCTTCCAACATGAAGATGTTAGAATGGCCGTAGCCCAAACACCCCTAAAGAGAAGGATGGAAAGATCAAAGGTGATGGTGGAGTTATGCAGAGAAGATAGGATTTAACAAATGAATATGAATGCTGAGTCATTAAATTAATATCTCTCTTAGTCTCCAGTATCTTAGAGCAGCTAGAAGTAAAAATCTAAAATTGTGGAATTGTAATCCCTGTCATACTCTGAAATCTGTTCTACAACTAATTGTGGTGCTTTGCTTTGAAATTTACTGCTTTCTAGTATATATATATTATTTTCCACAAAAAAAGAAAAAAAGTGGATTGTGATGATAAAAAATATTTAAGCCTTCTATCCTCCTATATTCTGGAGTAGCAAGAAGGAAAAATATGAGAGGATTGTATGGTAGCCCATGAAAAACCCTGGGATCTGTCTTATGACTACTTGTTGAAGAGTATCTGAAAATTGTTGCCTTTTTATCCCTTTGTTTTAGTATATATGTTATACTTTACAATAAAAAAGTTAAAAAATAAATAAATAAAATTAAAAATCCCATTTTAAAAAGGAGATCTGGGGTTGCTGTACTAATAACTGATAAAATTGACTTTAATAAAAACCGTCATGAATGACAAAGAGGTATGTGTATATTGATATTGCTAGCAAACTAAATCCAACATCAGATTAAATGAGTTATACACCAAAATGTAATAATTATGAATACATATATATGCACCTTACAGCAGAGCCTCAAAATATAGAATGCAAATGTTGATACATATGAAGTGAGAAATAGATGGTTCTATATTAATGGTAGGGAACTTTAATACATAAGCTTTAATAATGGCTAAAACATCTAGAAGATCGATAAGTAAATACAAGATTTGGTCATTACTCTAAATCAACTTGACCTCTCTCTATATAAAACAGTTAAGCCATCAGCAATAAGATACACACTCTTCCTCAGTGTACAAGGATCATTCTCCAGGACAAATCAAATCTTGGTTGCAAAACACATCTCAATAAATTAAAAAATGTTGAGAACATACAATGTGCATTCTCCACCACAATGGAATAAAGTTAGAAATCAATAACAGGGAGAAATGCAAAAATCACACATATGTGGAAATTAAACAATGTAACATTAATCAGTTAATAGGTTAAAGAGAGAAAATCACAAGGGAAATTAGGACATATCCTGAAGTAAATGAAAATGAAACCACAACATCCCCAAATTTATGGGAGGTAGCAAAGTCAGTGATGAGAGGGAAATATATAGCTCTAAATGACTTACATTAAAAAAGAAGAAGGATTTCAATCCAAAATCATAACTTCAAAGATGGAGGAACTAAAAAAGGAAGAGCAAACTAAAACCTAAGAGAACAGAAAGAGGGAAATAACAAAAATTAGAGTGGAGATATAATGAAATAAAAAAATAAAATCGCAAATGAATTAACAAAATGAAAAGTGAGTTCTTTGAAAATATCAGTAAAATTACCAAACTTTAGCTGTACTGAAGAAGAAAAAAGAGAGAGAAAACAAATAACTAAAATAAGAAATGGAAAGGGGGACATAACTACCAACCCCAAAGAACTTAAAAGTATTCTAAGAGGATAGGTTGAGCAATAGTATGCCAAGAATTTAGATAACCTAGATGACAAATTCATAGAAACAAAATACCTAACCTTATGGACTCAGGAAGAAGTAGAAGCTCTCAACAAACCAATAGCTTATAAACAGATTGATAAAGTAATCAAAAACTTCCCAACAAAGTAAAGCCCACAAACAGATGGCTTTACGGGGAAATCTACAAAACATTCCAAGAAGAATTATCACCAAACTTGCTCAACTGTTCCAAAAAATTGAAGGGGTAACATTCCCTAATTCATAAGGCTAATATCCCCTTCAAAACAAAGTCAGATATAGATACCACAAGAAAACAAAATAGATTCTAAACAGAAAGAACAGAAAAGTAAATAAATTACAGATATCTCTGTAATTTATCTCTTATGAATATAAATGTAAATATCCTCAGCAAAGTACTAGCAAACTAAATTCAGCATCAGATTAAATGAGTTATACACCATGATCACATGGAATATACAAGGGTGGTTCAAAATAAGAAAATCAATTAATATAACACACCATATTAACCGAATGAAGGTAAACAAAAACACATGATCATCTCAACTGATGCAGAAAAACATTTGACAAAATCCAGCATACATTCTTAATAAAAGACTTAGACCCTAGGAATCAATGGAAACTGTCAATATGATAAAGGGCATGCTTTAGATTTTTAAGCTGCCAGAATGCACTATAGCAGAGATGGGATGGCTTTTAAAAAGGGAATTTTTTTATGTTGCAAGTTTACAGTTCTTAGGCCATGAAAATGTCCTAGTTAAGGCATTCACAGAGATTATCTTCACTCAAGAAATGCAGATGTTCTCAGAACACCTCTGTCAGCTGGGAAGGCACCTAGTCCTTCTGCTAGTCCCTTCTGCTGGTCCCTTGCTCCTGGATTCTGTTACTTTCAGCACCTGTTTTCAGTGATTTCCTTTCTAAACATCTGTGGGCCTTCGCTTAACTCCTCCAGACACAATTCTGAGACCTGGTCTGCTTAGTATCTCATGGGAAGGGACATGGCAACATCTGATGGGCTTGGCATCTCCAAATGTCTGGGTCTCATGTTGGAGAAGCAACTGTTCTCCAATAATCTTCACTGGATCTGAGTTTTCTCCAAAATGTTTCCTCTTTTAAAGGACTACAGTAAATTAACCAAGAACTACACTGAATGGGCAGTCACATTTCCATCTAACCAAAAGGTCACGGGGGAGATAGCTCATTAAAAGGCCATGCCCACAACTGGGAGAGCTACATCTTTGTGGACATAATCTCATTTAAGGTTATCAGCCTACAATATTGAATCAGGATTGAAGGACATGATTTTTCTGGGATGCACAACACTTGCAAATTGACACAGCTAACATCACATTGAATTGCAAAAGACTGAAAACACACTCCCTAAGATCAAGAATAAGTGAAGGATGCCCACTGTCACCACTGTCATTCAATATTACATTGGAAGTTCTAGTCAGAGCAATTATGCAAAGAAAAGAAATTAAAGGCATCCAAATCAGAAAGAAAGAACAAAAACATTCCCTATTTACAGATGAATAGATATGTCTCCAAAGGTCATGTTTCAGTTTGCTAAAGGTGCTAGAATACAATATACCAAAAAATGAATTGGCTTTTAAAAAGGGGGATTTATTAAGGTACAAGTTACAATTCTAAGGTCATAAAAATGTCCAAATTAAGGCACCAAGAAGAGGATACCTTCTTGGAAGAAATGCAGCATCCATGTTTCTCTGTTACATGGGAAGGCATGTTGTGACTTCTACTGATCTTATTGTGTTGGTTTCAAAATGGCTTTCTCAGCTCCTGTGGGTCCTTCTGGTTTGCCTTGGGGCTTCCTCCATCTGTATCTTCAAATGCCTGTACCAGCTCTGAGCTCTTTCTCTCTCAGTGAGATCTGTTAAGAGCTTCACTAAACTAATTAAGAGCCACTTTGACTGGCCAGGCTCATATCTCCATCTAATCAAAAGGCCCCACCCACAATTGGACCTTTCAAAAGTCCCACTCAAACAATAGTTCTGCCCCCTCAAAATTGGATTAGTATTAAGAAAAACATGGATTTTTCTGGGGGTACCTACTAGTTTCACATCAGCACAGAAGATATACCAATGGCCTAAAAGCACATGAAAATATGGTCAACATCATTAGCGATTAGATGCAAATCAAAATTATGAGATATCAGTTCACATACACTTGAATGGCTACCATTAAAAAAACATAAAATTACAAGTGTTGGAGAGTTTGCAGTGAGATGGGACCATTCATTGATTGCTGGTGGCAGTGAAAAATAGTGCAAATGCTGTGACAAATTTCTCCAGTTTTACTTATATTCATTTGTATATGTATATATATGGTTCCATACTAAATTTATATAGTCAAGATACTGAGAAATTCCAACAGCATGAGGATCCTCTCTATAACCCATCTACAATCACACCCACAGCTTTTCTACCTGTCCTTAATTCCTGCAACCACTAATCTGTCTTCTACTTCTAAATTTTTTTTATTTTGAAAATATTAAATAAATGAAATCATACCTATGCAATCTGTTTGGGACTGGTATTTTTCACTTAGCATAATTCTCTGGAGATTCGTCCAAGTTGTTTCATAGACTTGATTTATCCTATTTTATTATTGAGATGTATTCCATAGTCTATGTACCACAGTTTGCTTAATCATTCACCTATTGAAAGACATCTAGGATGATTCCATGTTTTCATTATGACAAGGAAAATTGCCATGAATATTTATGTGCAGATTTTTTGTATGAGCATGAGTATTTTTTTTCCTTTGGGATAAGCCTAAGAGTGTAATTGCTATGTCACATGTATTTCCATGTTTAATTTTATGAGAAACTGCCAAACAGTTTCAGGTAGTAGCTGTATCATTAAATTCCCAGTAGCAAAGTGTAAGTGTTCTAGTTCCTACTTATGCTTATTAATTAGCCTTTGGTGTTGTTGCTATTTTTTTAATGCCATGATGATAAGTATGTAGTGATAATTCAAAGTGCTTTTAACTTTCCTTTCCTGATGGCCAATGATACTGAATATCCTCTTTGATGAAATATCTGTTCATGACTTCTGTTCATTTCCTAATTACATTTTTCTTCATTTATTTCTATTTTTTCTGTTGAATTTTGAGCATTCTTTATTATTCTAGATATTTATCCTATGGCAGATACATGAATTGCAAATATTTTCTCCCAGCATGTAGCTCATCTTTTCATCCTCTTCACATGGACTTTGGAAGATCAAATGATTTTAATTTGATGAAGTTTAAGGCATATTTTCTCACTTTATGGCCATGTTTTGGTGTCAAAAATAAGAGTCCTTTGTCTAAAGCATCTATAGCTTTACATTTTACATTTAATACTATGATTCATTTGAGTTAATATTTATATAAGATATGAAATTTAGGTCGATGTTCATTTTGTGCCTATGGATGTCCAAGTATTCTTGCTGGTTTGAAAGGAAGTATGCCCCCTAGAAAAGCCATGTTTTGATCAAAATCCCATTTCATAAAGGGAGAGTAGTCCCTATTCAATACTGTATGTTTGAAACTGTAATTAGATCATCTCCTTGGATGGTGCGATTTAGTCAAGAGTGGCTGTTAAACTGGATTAGGTGATGACATGTCTCCACCCATTTGGGTGGGTCTTGATTGGTTTATTGGAGTTCTATAAAAGAGGAAACATTTTGGAGAATGGAAGATTCAGAGAGAGCAGAGCAGAATTACATAGCCAAGAGAAGCAGAGCCCACCAGCCAGCGACCTTTGGAGATGAAGAAGGAAAATGCCTCCCGGGGAGTTTCATGAAACAGGAAGACAGGAGGAGAAGCTAGCAGATGATGCCATGTTCTCCATGTGCCCTTCCAGATGAAAGAGGAACCCTGATCGTGTTCACCATGTACCTTTCCACTTGAGAGAGAAACCCTGAACTTCATCGGCCTTCTTGAACCAAGGTATCTTTCCCTGGATGCCTTAGATTAGGCATTTCTATAGACTTGCTTTAATTGGGACATTTTCTCAGCCTTAGAACTGTAAACCAGCAACTCATTAAATTCCTCTTTTTAAAAGCGATTCTGTTTCTGGTATTCTGTATTCCAGCAGCTAGCAAACTAGAACATACTCCAGCATCATCAATCATTCATCGAAGAAACTATCCTTCCTCTATTGTATTGCTTTTTCACCTTTGTCAAAAATTAGTTTGGCTTATTTATGTCGGTGTAAATCTGGTTCCATTAATTTATTTATCTATCACTTTGCCAATCCCAACTCTCTTGAGTATTATGTCTATATCCTAAATCTTGTTATCAGATATAGTGATTGTTCTTACTTTATTCTTTGTCAAAATTGTTTTGGATAGTCTAGTTTCTTTACCCTTCCAGGCAAATTTTATAATATATATTTTTCCTACATCTACAAAATCATTGCTGGGATTTTGATACTAATTGCATTAAATCCATGGTCAATTTGGGAAGAATTGCAATCTTTGGTATATTGATTCTAGCTTTCAATCCATGAACATGGTATGTCTCTCCATTTATCTAGGTCTTCTTCTGTTTCTTCATGAGCATTTTGTAATGTACAGCACCCAGATTCTGCACATGCTTTGGTAAGTATATTCCTAAGTATTTCACATTATTTGGAGGAATTGTGAATGTTTTATATTTGTAATTTGACTTCTGCTTTTTCATTGTTGACATACAGAAGTGCAATTGATTTGTGTGTGTGTGTGTCTTACATCCTGTGTTTTTTTTTTATTATGTTTATTATTTCTCAGAAGGGGGGTGCACCATTCCTGGAAGTACTGCAATACCAGGTCGATGCGTGGAGTGGATGGAGCAAGCTCCTATTCCATCTCCCAACTCCAAAAATCCATTTAATATATTGTCTTTGGATAGAGGATGTATCAGATATTAAACTGGTAAGAACAGGTACTACACTTGATCTTAGCCAAAAGGCCGAGAAGCGATACATCCTGTGATCTTGTTATATCACTTCATATTTCTATAAGTTTCATGCCATTGGCAAATAGAAACAATTTTGTTTCTTCCTTCCCAATCCATATACCTTATTTTTGTTCCTGCTTTAATGCAGTGGCTACAACTTTCAGTACCATTTATTAAATAAAGTGGTGAGAGTGAACATCTCTAAATTACTCCCAATCTTAGGGGAAAAGCATTCTTTCACCACTAAGAATGATGTTAGCTGGGTGTTGGAATAGGTTATAATGGGTATTTTGACAAATGTTTTCCCTGCATCAGTTAATACGACCATATGATTTTTCTTCTTTAGCTTGTCAATATAAACCTCCTTTATAAATGTTAAAAATGAAATATTTAATATTTCAACTTATTAAAAATAATTTGTTTCCATATCATTTTTTTTCTCAAAATCACTTTGATTTCATACTACAACTGGTAGGGTCAAACAAATGTTTATTACTTTTATTGTTGTTATGATTGTTATTATTATTTTATGCTTTTTAAGTTCCCAGAAGGTTTTCCCTCTTTCCTTGGATATAATTATAAGCTTATGTGTGACTTCAAGATCTTTGTATAAATCAAAATAACCTCATTTAGATTGTAAAAGATATTATCTATTCACTTTGTTTCACTGCAGCACAATGAAATCAAGTATATTTTGCTTTAGTCTTCTGTTAAAATTTGCATTTGGCATTAATGATGATTAAGATGATGATAACAACTGTTCTCCCAAACCTAAAATAATTCACAGATTTCTAAGTAAATCTGATGACATGTTTTTCCTCATATCCTTTCATGGTATTACACCAATAAAATTGCTTTTTATTTTATCATAATTTATAATAACATATAGTTATGAAGCTAAATAGGAGTTAAGTTGATAGTGACTTATCTAGCCTGCTTAGTAAGTTATGTGCTCCATTTCTCTCTTCATATGCAATCCTCTGTTAATGGTCTAAAAACAAGCTTCTCTTGATACCTTCTCACCCACCAATTTTACCCATTTAGGGACTCAGTTGCCCAAAGCACACTTTTTTCATGTTGCCATCTTTTTTTGACAAAGGAAAGTTTGCACTTACACTAAGCTTCCTTCTTGTAGGTGGACAAAATAGAAATCATTGCTCGTTGGGGCAAATATTGTCTGCATCATTCCATTTATGAAAAGAGCTGAATCTGTGGAGCACCATATAGGCGTCAGCATTCATAATTTTCAATGGTCCTGCACACAGGGAAATAAAAAAAATTCTACTTACTCTAATAAGGCAAAGAACAAATATAGCATGGTTCTATTTTGTTCACCCTCCTCTGCTCTTTTGCACATATTTGCTGATGGTTAAGTTTTGTAAATTGCTTTGCAGAAGTATCATGTACAATGCCATTAGGTGACGATTGGTCTCCCAAGTATGAATTGAACTCCTGGAGCACTTCCATGCTAAATAAAACTACGTGTCAATGTCGGCTGTTCTTAAGTCTTTCCAGGAAGCAGAAAGATTATAATGTGAAATCATGTCAGTGCTTAGGGATCTCCCGCAGTCATAAATCATAACTGGAAAGCAAAGCAAGCCCTGGGCAAAATTGCAAAATAGAAGGAAGTTTATCTTTGGTACCTGCCACCCCCTTTCTGGTAGTGTGTTTCTTCTGTTTCTGGGTTTCTGTGGAAAATGCAATGATTTCATTTTTATTTTGAATGTCAGAGGAACTCAACTCTAGGACTCCATGAGAATGGTGCTACTGACCAACAAGTTCTTTCTCCTGTTTTACATAGCAATGTTAATTTTCCTACCTTTTGTTATATTATTAAATAATAATAATAATCACTAAATAACTAAGTATTATGAACCTAGTCATGCTTAAGTATATTTAATGACTACTCATGAATAGTTTAATTTTTTAAAAGCATAAAATGAGCTATCTACTAGGCAACAGAGTCTATAATAGTTGTTATATTATATTCTATATTATATAATTCTATATTATATGTAGTTGTTATATAGATTATATTATAGAATTTATCTATTCTCGTGGTACTGTTATGGAAACAAAACTATGTCTACCTGTCTGTCTGTTGAGGAATTTTCTCTTTTTCTATTCAAAACTTGTGAGAATGGTTCCTTAAGTTTCAAGGAAATATGGTTTCTCTTGGTCATTCCAACCAATAAAATACCAAAAAAATCTGGGGTCATGTGAAGACCACAGAGATTAATGGGAAAAAAAAAGTTGATTCTGACAAATAACAGGTGGTGGATTTCTTTTAAAAAATATATTTGTCTTTGTTTCTCAATTTTTGTTTAATTTCTTCTAAAATCTAACTGTTTAAAGTGGCTGAACTCAGAGAGCACGGGTAGTTCAGTGATAGAATTCTTTCCTGCCATGCGGGAGATCCAGGTTTGATTCCCGGCTCATGCACTCCAAAAAAAAATCAATAAATGATGTAGTGATAGGATATTTATGTGGAAAAAAGAATGAAATGTGAACCCCACCATGAAGCATACAAAAAAAAGTGACTGAACTCTGTAAGAAATCTAAGATGGGTGATTGTGCAGCAATTTAAAATTTGCAATTACTGCTCATATAATGAACTGTAAATTTTCTACAACATAACTCAATTTAGCTATGCAGCACCTAATTCTGCTGATGCCTAAAAATTCTTAACCTTAATCATCCCTAGAAGTAAATGCCATGAACAAAAGCAATGTTTTTTTCCCAGAATATAGGTGTTCAATGCTAATTTGTATAATAAATTATTATATTTTGCCATTTTAATAATATTCATTATTCAGATTTGAACTCATTCCTATTTCAAAACAGAACCTTTTATGTATTTTCAGTTAAATATAATGGTTAAACCACGGCTGCCCCATTTGGATATAATATGGTCTTTTCCCAGGCTTCCAAATATGAAGCAGGGAACAAGCCCCCCTCTGCTTTTAGATTTATCCTCAATATGTCTCAAGTTTATGTTGTCATGTTCTCCTGCCCCAGACAGATCTTTCCTTACTTCACAGTTCATTCTCATTAAATCTGTTCTGCAACAATGCAGACTCCAGCAGTCGATAGCTAGGCTTAACGTGGCAAGCTAAGCCTTTGGAACTTCAGTGCCACTGTGTCTAAATCAAGTGTTCAGCTCTTACAAAGCAAATTGTACCTAATTGCAGATCTAGGTACCTACTGTAAACTAAACTACTATTCATCACTTTAGCTAACTTTTTCTTATTTCTAGTTTTTATCTACTCTCTCCCGAAAGAGGAAAATAATAACACTTGTTGTATGGTAAGAAATATTGGAGGAAAGAAAAACATCTGGATAAGAAATCTTCAAATATTATCCATAACTAATTTTAATGAAACCTTACGTTAGTGGTCAAAAAGACCATGAGACCTAATTTAAACTCTGACAGGGAGTTTAGGCAGAGAAAGACAGAGAATGATGAGGAAAGAAAAGAAGGGGAATTTTTTAGAAAGGGAAGCAGTGTGGGACTTTTCAAACAGAAATATCTGAAGAAAGATATAATTAATTTGAATAATTACTTAGAAATAATAAAACAAATGAGGACAACTGTTAGCATTAAGATATTGTTCTTATTTCTCAGACATTCTATTCCACCTAAAACAAATATGTCTCTCATATTCAAAAGAGTAAAAACCTCTCTCAGCTTTTGCCTGGGCCACCTTCAGGTCACTGAGACAAACGTTTGAGAGAATCTGATTTTATCTTCTGCAATATTGACTTCCTCATGGACAGCTGCACTTTCTTTTCTCTTAAGGTAGCATAGTTATGTCATTTCATATTGTATTTAAGGAGAATGAGAGTGTTGTCCATACATACGTATGCATAATGAAATAAACTTCTTATATTTTATTAATAACAATTAAAAACTGAAAGAATAATGTGTCCACAAGGTCTACTTACTTGCAGGTTAGTGGAAAAGTCACTGAAAATTGCAGGCTCCATCATACAAAGTTAGTGAAAATATCCTGATTTGGAAGGGTCTTGTACTGATACTAAATCACACACTGTTGAATGCCTGTTGGGCTCCTGAAATTAATTGTAATCACGCTTTCATTATTTTTCACATAAAAATAATGTTTATATCGCCATGTATTTCTGGTATTTGTACGTGAAATGCTCACTCACCAACCCAAACAAGGACCTACTAGCAGGAATAGCAGAATAATACAAAACAGTAGCATTTTGTTCCAACTCATGACCATGAGTTCCTTTCTAACAAGGAGAAAAAATGAAAACTTTTTTTTAACAGAAAATGAACTATAACTTGGAACTGTCAAACTTAATAGCCCATTGCAATAGTAAGGCAAAGTCACATGGAAAAAACCAACATCAAGAAAAGAAATGTCAAGTGATGAAATAGCAGCTATTCAACTGATGTCTGTAAAATATTCTCCTGCCAAACATATCCTGGCTAAAAAAAAACAAAAAACAAAAAAATCAAAGACTAGAATTCCACCACTGACTCTTGGAAGTATTGTGGCTTTCCAGAACCTCTAATCAAAAGGCAAATGTCCCATCATGGAAAAGCCAATCTTTAAATAAAACAAACTCTGAACTAGTAGAAGAAAATAGGCATGACATCTGTTTATGTGGATTAAAGTTTTCTCTAATCTACTTCATAAGTTTTCTGATTGCTGGACGTGATCAGAAATTTGGGGGACATTTTGTCATGGTCATTTAGGAAAGAAAACAAACAAATAAATAAATACTAACCAAAATCCAATACAATATATTAAAATAGGCCTTTTTCTTCTATGTGACTAATCCATTAATTATGAAAGCTTTCTAAGATTTTCAGTGCTAAATGAGTCATTTTTTCTGATTTTACAGGTCTTATTCAACAAAGCTGATTTCCTGTCTTTCATAGGGTGTACCTCATTATCTCTCAAATTTGCATAATCACAGAATGCTTGATTAAGGAATGGAAGCCTTGAGTGTAATGGATATGCATGCATGAATAGCTATAGGAGGGGATCTATAATTATGTGGTGTATAAATATATATCTATACTTTAAACTTCCAAAGTAAACATAACAAAAGTGTGGACATTTATTTTTTAATTCTTCTAGTCATAACTTGAAAAAAAAGTTAAGTAGTAGCATATTTAAAGGAACCACAAAAGGTCTTTACACAAACAAACATAGGGTAAATACAGAGTGTGAAATCAAATTATGCTAGGAGAAAATATTCACTATGAAAATATTGGTGATTTTTTTGAAATACAGATAGACCATTTGGTTTCCGAGGTATTTTTGTGCTACGAAGATTTTGTTTAGGGCATTTGCGTATCCCGAATTCATTAGGCATGTAGATAAAGTACTCACAGACCTCTTAAATCTCTGTAGTTCACATCAGTTTAACTACATTTTAAATTGGCACATGCTTTATACACGTTTGGCACATGCTTTATACACCTTTTTTAATCCCTCACTCTCCACCTTCCTTACAAATGCATGTAAACACACACTTCATCATGATTGTTTCCAAATATCAGTGTGAATTTCAAGTTCCCCAGTTAGCAAGGAACAAACGGCCAATTGGTACAAAGTATAAAACAAGATAATAAACTTCTAACCAAATTCAACCTAACTCTCAGCAACTTAATAATCAGAATTTAACACACTTAGAAATTTATTTTTATGAATCAAACTTTTTTCCATGTCTTTAGTTGACTGGTATTTATCAACTTATCCAGATTTTGATCTATAAAGATATTTTGACGTAGAGTGTGATTCGGTGTCTATCATTGTACGTTCTCCATTACGTATACTGAGAAAAAAACTCATTCTCTTGCCTCTTTATCATCGTGTAGTAGACATTATTTGTTTCCTATTAGCCCAATGTTTTACTGAAAAAAATAAGAAGTCAGTCTCAAGATCACCTCATTTTCCACCGCACTAAAGGGCTCTTGCAATTTCCAAAAGTGATGTAAATTTCTTACCAGGTCATTGACTTGATTCTGTCTAGTGAGTTGATGACTATGGTTATGAAAAGTCTTGTATTTGAGGCTAACCGCCAAGAGAAAGGAGGGCAAGAATGACACAATTCAAGTTACCAAATGCAATACTAACTGGATCTGCGATATATTACTATGACGTTTATCTAACTCAAGTGAAAACAATGTGAAATAACACATAATTGAAACTCCATCTGTAGTAACATTTTTCTCCAATGATACTAATATTAATACTTATAATATGGAGAAGGAAAAAGAGAATAAGAAGGTAGAAATGAATAAGAAGTTGTCAACCATCATGACAAAAACAAATTAAAAAACACAAAATAAAATTCAGTTTCCTGTGTACATATTATGCTCTTTGTGATGGATGATTTTTCTGTCAGGCATTATGCAAAATATTTTTGGAAATGAATTTTTTTAATCTTCATGCCCTCTATCTACATAAGGAGCTAATGTTATACCTGTCTTATTGGTGAGAAAATTGTGACTTAGATGAAAAATTTTAGTTATGCAGTTCATTTTATTGCAGCGTTAGAATCAGTAACTATCTGTCAGATTCCAAATCTTGTGCTCTTGACTGTAGTTTTTATACATTTGTGGATGGTTTCATTCCATTAAAACTTATTTTAGTAAAATAAGTTGTGGTTGTTTATTTTGTACATTTTTGTCCATTTCACTCTCAGATAAAACTTTAGAAAAAACATTTATGAAATCTGCTGGGGTTTTCTTCCTCAATAGTCAAGTATGCATAAAAACAAAATCAGAGAAAAGTTTAAAGTGAATCATTGAAATTACAGGAAATTGTTTTAATATTATAATTAATGCCAAATACTAATTTTCTAGAATAATTATTTTATGTTAAACTGCATAACAGCATTGGAAATCTTTCTTTTTAAATCAATAAGGTTTTTAAATTTCTTACAATGTTTTTGTTAATAAAATTTCAGACCATCTCAAAGAGTGATCATTGTAGGAAAAAAGTGAGATTATAACTAAAAGTCTTTTTATTGCTTGGGAATTAATATAAATTTTTATTCAAAATAAAGACATTAACTATTATACTATATGCTGTGCAAAATAATCCTGTTGATGTTGACAGGCGTTCCAATGAGAATGTGGGCAACATCAGGGCTTGGCATTTTATTAATTAAAAACATTGCTTTACTATACCAATGAGTGTTCTGTTGAGGGATTCCTAGAGCATTAATACCAAGATGCTGAATTCATTGTTTTAGGAGGTGAGCCGCTTTATATTTCAGTTTTAGATTTGAAACATGGAGACATAACTTTAATGTTCCTTTGTGACCTTGGCACACAAACATTCTATTTTTAAGTATGGTTTAGAAAACTTTAGCTGAAAAATCCCATTGAGTTAGTTGAAAGTAGTTTCAAGTAATTTCCCAGTCTAATGAAAGTTGAATACTAAAGTATAAAAGTTAGGATTGACTACTGAAAGATTAAAGAATACATTTTTAAATATTTTTAAGTGTATGTAGGTTCCTTGTGGTAGCTTTGTTGCAAAAATGGCCCCAATTTTCCACAATCCTCACTAGCCACATCTTTTTCAACAAGATTCTACAGCTCCTCTCAAAGAAAGGAGTTTATGTTTCTATACCAAAAATCTGGGATAGATTTTTGACTTTCTTTGGCTAACAAGAGTATGGAGAGAGTGAAAATATGCCAGTATCAGATTTGGGTTTCAAAGCCTTCATTGCCCTCTTGCTCCTCTTTCTCCTCTTGGACTCCTGTTTGGGCTAAACTGCAGGAGGGACAAGGTGGGGCATATCCAAATCAGCCTAGAACCCAGTGGAAGCCCCCAGAATGGGAGATAGCCTAATAAGGATCAGAAAATTAGCTTTAGCAACTTTCAGTTGACCACAGATGAACGGATGAGAGCAAATAAGCCTAAGTGCCACTAGAGGCATGACCTTTAGAAAATCTGCAAACTTAGGAGCAATTATAAATGGTTATGGTACAAGCCACTGAGTTTGGGGATTGTTTACTATATAGCATTAATGTAGCAATGTATTCCTATGCATTAATGTATACCTCAAGTACATAGTGTGATACTTCTTGAGTTAGTGTCAGTTTTAAAAAACCAAGAACATCAATGCATGAATAAAACTAGTCACGTAGAAACCAAAGCTAGGAAAAATGACCCATAATGTGTGTGTATGTATGTATGTTTGTGTGTGTGTTTTTAATATATAACTGTGAAGGAAGCTCTAGGCAGTAGAGGATAGTTGTAAGTTTTGTGCTCAGATAGATCTAGGTTCCAATGCTAGGTTCCACATTTGCAGACTAGGCAAAATGGTTCTTCCTCTTAGGATAGACTCTGATTGCTGCTATTGTTGAATAAACACTATATTTTATTCAAAGAGAAAGTGATGTTGAAATAATTCACATTAGATTTTGGATATGGCTAATATAAAACATTGATAGTTTAAACAAATGGCATATTTTCTACTCCTTGTTAATTGTTGGAATCTTTGCAAGAGATATATCTTGCGTTGCATGTATTAAAAGCAATTGTAGAAAATATGTTTTTTTAATCTTTGCACTGCATTTGAAAGATCAGTAAAAATAACATGTGAAATGTCATTGAAGTTTAGCCTCGTTTAAAAAAATATATATCAAGAAAATAAAACAACACAACACATACACCAAAAGCAATTACATGTGCTCTTACAGTAATCCAAACTAATTATCAATGAAGCTATTCTTTTTAATTGTTAATGGTGCCAGAATGTAATATACCAGAAACATGTTGGCTTTTATAAAGGAGATTTATTAAGTTCTAAGTTAACAGTTCTAAATTCTAAAAGTGTCCAAGCTAAGGCATCCCGAGAAAGATAACCTTGACTCAAGAAGGGCCAATGTCTGTCACATGGGAAGGCATGTGGTTGACATCTGCCACTCTTTGTTACAGGTTCCATTGCTTCTAGCTTCTGCTTCCAGTGGCTTCCTCTAAAAGCATCTGTGGGCCTTCACTTACCTCCTCCAGGGCAAAATTCTGGGTTCTGGCTTGCTTAGCATCTCATGGAATGGCACATGGTGATGTCTACTGGGCTTTGCATTTCCAAACACTCATACCTAGGCATTGCTTTCTTTGTCAGCACTCCAAGTATCTCCAAATATCTGTGTCTGGGTTGGCTCTGGTCCCTGTCTAGCTTCTGTCAGCTGCTGGTGTTTTCTAGGGCTTCTGCATTTCCAAACATCTGTGTCTGCCTCTGCATCTGATGTTTCTCCAAAATCCTTCCCCTTTTAAAGGACTCCACTCAACTAATCAAGACCTACCTTGACTAGGCAGAGTCACATCTCCATGTAATCAAAAGATTACACCCAAGTTGGGTGTTTCACATCTCCA
>PVIY010035305.1:0-26418 GCA_004026745.1 Myrmecophaga tridactyla
AAAAATTGAATTACCATTAGTAAACATGAAATTAAAAAGCTGAAGAGAAAGACTTTTCCGAATTATTTAAAACTGTATTCCAAAGCACTGAGCAATAACAAAGGCTAATAAAGATATCAGATTTAAGGGAAAGCCCCAATATGAGAAATTCTCTTTACCTATAGGTAATCGATTCTTTTTATTTGCTGGAGTGGTTGCTGGAGACAGCTGAGGAGTATTATAGGGAGTCATTTCCAAACTGCTGCTTTTTCCTGGCTTGACTTGGGGTAGGTTCGCTAATAAATTATCAAGAGCCATTCTATCTTCTCTCAGTTGATCTCCAGACATCACACTCTTCATAAAATTCACCTGGCAAAAGGGAAAGGCCATTAGCTGGTAAATTAATTTTTTACTGTATCTATTTCTCATACAATGTATTATCTGGATCTCTGCCATGCTTATCTAAATGACTTTAAAGAAAATCTTATTAAAGAATAAAGCTATTACCAGAGTAATAAGCTGACTGTAGGTTATGTAAACCACAGTTCTGCTCAACCCTTCCAGAAGATTCACAGAGGACATCGGAGGGGTCTCCACTGCACGGCCCCCAATCACAACATCAAGAAAAGCAGCAACACAGCTCTATTAAAACAGAAAAAGGCAACGGTAAAATATTGTCCCTTCAAATAATGGAAGAAAATATCTGATTAAGGTAGACACTTATGCATAAGCTTTACTTTTTTGAAAATTATGTTAAACCAACATTTAAAAAATTAAACACTTTACATATTAATAAAGAATAATCTCCAAGATACTCTGGTAAGTAAATCAAACATGACAGAGAACAGTGTGCACTCTATGCTAGCATTTGTGAGAAGAAAGAGATAGACTGAGTGGGAGAATATAAGTAGGAATTCACTTATAGACTTATAACCTATAGAAAGATACTCAGAAGACTGAAAAAACCAAGAACCTTTTAGAAAGGAAATGAAGGCTGTGGATCCAAAATAGAAGAGAAACCTCACTGTATAACTTCTGAATTTTAATCAAAGTTGAATGAGCTGCCTATTCAAAATATGATCAATTAAAAGTTTATTTAATAAACTAAACAGTGTCATAGATGTTAACTTTATGAGATACACTTAAAATTATACAATTATTGCTGGTTCATATACCTAGATTTGATTTAGTGGCAATTTTTAAAAAATCAAACTTATAAAAATAAAGTATCTTAATAGTTCTTTGATTCTCATTAAAATGGATCTCTTTAACACTCCTATAAGTCAGAGTTAGTAATCTTTAGTGACCTCTTCCTTTAAATGTGGCTGACTCAACACTGAATCCTCTATACTTATATCAAGGGTAAGCAAAAAGAATATTTATGAATCGCGTAAGAAAAAAAGATTTAATAAAGAGAAGAGTTTACTAATACTTTGGTATAATTTTATATAAACAAGATTTCACATGGCATAGTATTTATTCTTACTTTGTCAAATTTCCCAAGGCTGCTTTTTGTGCGGGGATCTCCCTCTTCAGAGCCAGTCATTGCTAACTGCTGCAAAAGGCGGCCAACCTGAAATCCAAAACAGTGGTAGAGAAATTTAGACTATAGAGACTTAGAAATTAATCCCTATGAAAAGTATTTCTAGTCTATTCTAAAAATCTGTTTCACAATAATATTCACACTACGTGAACAGGCATACAAAATAGGGTTCTAAATAAAATGTTTATCTTGTTTATATCAGTTTTGTTTTTTTTTTTAATTTGCATATGGGCAGGAGGCACCAGGGATCGAACTCCAGACCTCCAGCACGGCAGGTCGGAGCTCTGCCTGCTGAGCCACGGCAGCCGCCCTTTATATCAGCTTTTACTATAGATTAAGAGTTATAGAGAGTACATAGAAAATTTTTTGCTTTGATTTCTCTTTAACACATATCATATTGATAAGTTAATCTGTAAAAGCTGATTCTATTAAACTATTTCAGATTAATACTGAATAATTACCCTGTACAACTCACAAAGCACTCAAAATGGAATATATTTTTCTATATTTAAAAGTAAACAATTCCTACAGGATGTATATTGTTTGGTAAAGTAATTCACAGAACAAGTTCATTACTGCCAAAAGTAAAGGCTTTCTTAAAAGGCTCTTTGCTGAAAGGTAATAATATCATTTAGTACTATCTTCTTCATGTTTGGGCAACCTCCCTTTTTACTTATTTTGAAAATATGTGATTCTCTATTGGGATGACAAAAATAAAACTATAAATACTTTATCATAGAATACACTGGGGAAAAAAATAGAGATTTTCAGAGATCTATACATAGTTGATTGCTAAATACCCCAAGGAGACAAAACTGACTGAAAAAAAGCTTATTATTTTAAAAAATCATCCAAAGATACAGTCTACTCCCAATGAACCCAGTTTCTTCCTCATAGTACTTCTGGATAAGATATAATTAAAAGAATCCCTTAAGAAATAATAATGTAACTTCAGTAGCTCAGATAATTAAGGGAAAAAGTGCTAAAACAGATCCATTTAAAAATCCTCTGAGGTATGGAAAAATCAAAGGTGATGGTGGAATTATACATAGAAGACAGGACTTAACAAATGAAAATAGGACTTAACAAATGAATATGATTGCTGAATCATTAAATTGATATCTCTTTTAGTCTTCAGTATTTTAGAGCAGCTAAAAGTAAAAACCTAAAATTGTAAAATTGTAACCCAAGTCAAAGTCTGAAATATGTTCTATAACTAATTGTGGTACTGTGCTTTGAAATTTATAGCTTTTTTGTATATATATTATTTTTCACAAAATAAGAAGGGAAAAAAGTTGTTGTGAAGTCCTCTAGCCTCCTAAATTTTAGAGCAGCTAGAAGGAAAAATATGAGAGGATCGTATGGTAGCCATGACAAACTCTGGGATTTCTCCTGTACCACTTGTTGAAGAGTGCTTTGAAAACTATTGCTTTTTTTTATTTCTTTGCTTTGTATATATGTTATACTATATAATAAAAAAAAAGTTTAAAAAAATCCTCTTTCTGAAACTCTTAGGTCCAGAAGTGTTTCTGATTTCAGAATCTGGAGATTTTAGAACGGTCATTTAGTGCATATATGTTAACACATCCAGCAGGGTGTAGAGTAGTACCCTATAAACAAACACATCAAACAATCCAGCAGTTAGCAATTATAAATAGTCTTATGTTAGTTCATGTTGAGTTTTACCACTAAATGAAGTATAAAAGACACTCACTTTTCAATCATTCTGGATTCTGAAATTGTGGACAAGGACTATAGACTTGTTCTAGAAAACTGAATCAACTGCAGTCAAGTACGTAAGGATTTCATTTAAAAAGTAACACAATAGCATACCTGCATCAGATTAAATCTTGCCACTTCATTAATAGGAGCATCAGAAATTATTCCATACTGTTCTGGATTGACAACTGCAGGACAAATGAAGCAGGCAAGTAGGAGATCAGTACACATTGCCCTGACCTCTCCAACTTCCAGTCTATCTACACAGGACAGGGTTTTGTACATCTGAGACACAATCCACCTCAAACTATGTGGAAAGCAGTATGTGTTCTGTTTGAGATAACCAATAAATTTGTTCACCAGCGCCACTAGTTTGGCCTCATTGGTATCCACCATTTCTTGAACCTTTTGTTTGAATCTATCCGAGCCTTTCTCTCCAAAGAGTTTTTCCTGTTGAGATGGAGAAAATCTTTCAATTAGCTTGTTTGGATCTGTTTCCAAGTGATCTTCATCTTCAACCAGTAGTTGCATGATTGGCTCATGTAAAGTAGCTGTGAGAAAAAGTTTGGCAGAAAATAGTCCTTCAGAAAAAAGTTTAAATAAGATGCTGAAGGCACAAGTTCCTCTCCTCAAAAGTCTCCTGGGGTTGTCACTTTCTTTAAGTTCAAATTCAATCAAGTAGCGCAAAACCTGAAGGAGGTAGCTTTCATCTTCTTGCATAATGCAGTTGCCATAGAGGGAGGTAAAGACTGTGTAAATAACAATTTGTGTGTTCTCCTGATTAAGCTTCTCTCCGGCAACCAAAGAAGAGGCAATAAGACGAGGATTTTCCCTTAATCGACTCAGGAATTCTCCATAAGCAGTCTCCTGAAATCCCAATTGCTTATATCCATCAACAAACTGTGTATCTTCCAAAATCTTGGCATGTTGGCAACATTCAGCAGGGGAAGCTTCAGCACTAAAAATATATGCAAACAAGCACACTTAGGATAATGATAATAATTATTAGTATATAGTACATATATAAATATGAGTTGATTATAGACCCTGAAATGAGATCACTCTGATTGCTAAAATCTTTTAGCTCAACAGCATCTGAATATGTAAAGACAAAACCAAAAAATCCAAGAAAGGAAAAATCCCTCATTAAGTGAGGTTCAAAAAGTATCCTTTTGTAGATCCTAACAACTATTGCTCACAGCTGCACTCTTATGGATTAAACATAAATTAACTGCAATTAAAAACTGCTTATTTATGGACACACAAGAAGTTTTACAAATAAATATTCAAGTGCTAAAAAGGAATCTAAACTAAGTCCATATCAAGTATATTATTTCAACTTTTCTCAGCACCCTGCCCATATGTAATAAGCTGTAAAACAATTTCCTTCAACCTAGGCTTTTGACTTCTGGAAATAAATTCTAATAAAATAAGCCCAAGGAAGGGCGAAATACTGTAATATGTTCACAGGAGCATTATTCTTAACTTTTTTATTGAGGTAAAAATACAACAAAGTGTAAAAATCTCAAGTATTCAGCTTGATAAATTTGTGCGTGTGTATACACATATGTAACCAGAACTTAGATGAAGACATAGGACATTTTAAGGACTCCAGAACATTCCCTCATGCCCCTTCCCAGTCAATACCAACCTCCCAAGAAGTAACTCTTATTCTGATTCTAATCATCAAAGATTAGTTCTGCCTATTTCTGAATTTTAAATAAACTGAAGCATACAGTCTGTACTCTATTGTGCCTGGGTTCTTTTCTTAACATTGTACCTCAGCACCACTACTGTTGTAGTCAAAAAACGCTTCTTGAAACAATGAAATATGTGGCTTATAAAACGGAAAAATAGATATATAATATCAAAACACAGAAATGCACATATTAAAGAATATTAGAAGAAATATTATTATTTATTTTAGAATATTAGAAATAATATTATTAAATATTATTAGAAGAAAAAATAATACAAAAAATTAGAATAAAAAACAAAAAGGAGAAAAGTATAACACAATTTACTCTCTACAACAATAAAATAAGCACCTATACACACAAAGATACAAAATTATTGTATGTTGGCATGGTATAAAATGTTAATGCTGAAAAAGTTATAATTCTCTATGACAGTGATTAAGTTCATAAATACACAATCTGTACTGTAAGCAAACACTCATCTTAACACTGATTTAAGCTATCTTAAACCATGCACTCCGTTAGAAATAGATTCATTGATTTACATTTAGCAGTTAGCATAGAATTATACATTTGTACACTCAATTAAAGACCTCTAAAATCTTTTCTTTACCTGGTTATGATAAGCCGATCCAAATTAATTCTCTGTTGCTTAGCAATCCATGCTGTACGATACAACTTTTCAGCTGTCTTAAGTACATCTGCATTGAGCCTCTGAATGAGCTGTTTCTCAGAGTTTACATATAAGCGTTCCTGCTTAAGGTGATGAGCCAGAGTGTGAATATCTAGCTTCACCATCTTCAAATGTGGAAAAAGTACAATGGCTGATCACTATGAGTAAAGAGACAAATTAAAAAAATTACATCACTTAAACTGTTTCCCAAACTCAAAGGAGATGGAAGAATACATTAAGATTTGGGCTACAGGGGACTTCCAGGAAAATGGCCAACTACAGCAGCTTGAAATTAGCCCTGCTCCACAGAAGTTAGAGAAGGGATAGCAGTGTGACTGAGGCAGCAATGCGGGAATGTGGCAGACCTGGGAAAGCCTTCTGCACCACATGTGACAGCCCTGGTTGCAGAGGCCAAGGAACTGAGAGGCAGAAAGCTGGAGCCTAACCTGGCATGGAGGCATGGAGCAGCGGAGCTCGTGGTAGTACACAGACAGGTACACAGGACTAGGAAGTAAACCAGGCCATGTTGCTTGGGCGCACTACCCTCACCGGTGCAGCCCTGTGACCCGCAACTCACCCCACACCCCATGCACCTGAAGCCCCTCACCCACTCCCATTCCCCATGCTCCAGGCACCCCCACCCTACAAGCCTCCAGTGCATGTACCTGCCCCACACCCCATCCCAGCCCAATCCACCTCTTCTGCACACCTCCTGAGCACTACCTCCTCCTCCTTGTTCTCTGCAGGCTGTTACCAGTGCACAAAGGTTGTGGGCACTAAACTCCATACCTAGGCCCCCTGCGGCCCCCCGACCCTGCCCATACTGTTGCACAACCTCACCCAGACCTCCCTGAGCTCAGCACATCCGTTTACGGCACTCCCAGGCCCACTCATGAGCACGGCCCCCCAATCACATCATTCAGCTCTAGGAACTACACGTTACAGCAATCCTAGAAACACACATGCGTTCAGCCTACAGCCTCACTTCCCAGCTCTGAGAAAGTGCCAACCTGCACAGCTGGGTCACATCTGCCCCCAATCCACAGAGGCGTAATGCCAACCTGATGCCACAGCTCTAAGCATGTGCACAAAGGGCCCTGTGCCTTAGACCAGTGCACACTAGGATTATGTCCCCCAGACCGGTGCACCCCCACAGCTATATCCTCCCTGGACACTGGGCACCTACACTCACAAGCACCAGCGTAAAATCCCCAAACCTGCACCCATACCTGCCCTGAGACAAATCACCATACTGACAGCTCCACCTCATGCCCTGCTCCCTGCTGTACAACCATCCCACAAACACAAGCCCTTAGACTACTGAAAGAAATCAACTCCCAAAGTAAATCAATCAAGATACCTACATGCCACGCAGACAGCAGAAGATCACTAAGCATATCACAATGCAGATAGATAGAGCCGTGCCTGATTACCAAATTAAAATACCTGAGGAGATACAGACGTTGGAACAACTAAACAAAGAGGTTTATACAACTGTACTTAATATAATAAGCGGGACAGCAAATGACACAAAGGAGATCAAAAAGACAATAGAAAAGCACAAAGAGGAACTTGAAAGAATAAATAGAAAATAGCATAAATCACAGAGATTAAAGACTGTTGAACAAATTAAAAAAAGAGGCACACAACACCAGATTTGAAGAGACAGAATAAAGAAAAAGTGATACAGAGGACAGGAAAATTGACTTCAAGGACTCAAAACAGCAAATGGCAAAAAAAGATAGAAAAAATTCAATGGGAACTCAGGGAAATGATAGACAAAACAAAGCACACAAATATGAGAATCACTGGTGTCCTAGAAGGAGAAGAGAGGAGTAAAGGGTTGGGAAGAGTAGCTGAGAATACAATGAGGGAAAATCTCCCAAACCTCATAAAGTACATAAATATACCAGTTAAAGAAGCCCAAAGAACTCCGAACAGAATAAACCCAAATAGGCCTTTCCCAAGGCACATACTAATCACTCTGTCAAATGTTGAAGAGAAGCAGAAAATCCTGAAAGTGGCAAGAGAAAAACAATCTACTACATACAAGGGATACCAAATAAAACTGGGTTGAGACTATCAACTAGCACCCTGGAGGCGAGAAGGCAATGGTATGATATATTCAAGATCCTGAAAGGAAAAGACTTCCAGACAAGAATTCTGTACCCAGCCATGCTGTTCTTTAAAACTGAGGGAGAGATTAAAGCTTTCACAGTCAAAGAAGTCCTGAAAGAATTTGTCAACAAGAGACCAGTCCTACAAGAAATACTAAAAAGAGTACTGCAAGCTGAAAAAAAATGACAGGAGAGGAAGGTCTGGAGCAGGGCATAAAATTGAAGAGTATCACTAAGGGTAATTTAAAGAATACAAAGAGAAAGAGGGAAAACAATATATAGATCTGACAAATAAAATAAAGATAAGATGGTGGGATCAAGAAATGCATGTTAACGGACTAAACGTACCACTTAAAAGATAAAGATTGGCAGAATGGATTAAGAAACAATCCAGCTATATCTGCGTACAAGAGACTCATCTTAGACACAAGGATACAAATAGATTGAAAGGTAAAGGATGGAAAATATCTTCTACGCAAGCTGTAACCAAGAGAAAGTAGGAATAGCTATACTAATATCAGACAAAATAAACTTTAAATGTAAAGACATCATAAGAAACAAAGAAGGACACTATATACTAATTAAAAGACCAATTCACCAAGAAGATATAACAATCATAAATGTTTATGCTCCCAATCAAGAAGCCCCAAAGTACATGAGACTGACATTGGCAAAACTGAAGGAGCGGTAGATATTTCAACAATAATAGTAGGAGACATCAATGCACCACTATCCTCTATAGATAGAACAACCAGACCAGACAGAAGATCAACAAGGAAACAGAGAAGTTAAGTAACTTGATAAATGAATTAGACCTAACAGACATATATAGGTCATTGCACCCCAAAGCACAAGGTTATACATTCTTCTCTAGTGCTCATTGAACATTCTCTAGGATAGATCACATGCTGGAGCACAACACAGGTCTTTATAAATTTAAAATATTGAAATTATTCAAAGCATTTTCTCTGATCACAATGGGATGAAGCTGGATCTCAAAAATCACCAAAGAATAAGAACATTCACAAATATATGGAGATAAATAACACTCTTAAACAACCAGTGGGGCAAAGAAGAAATTGCTAGAGAAATCAGCAGCTATCTGGAGATGAACGAAAATGAGTATATAACTTATCAGAACTCATGAGATGAGGCAAGGACTTAACAGCAAACCTGGAGTAACTTGAGAAAGAACAGCAAACGAACTTCAAAGCAAACAGGAGAAGAGAAATAACAAAGATTAAAGCAGAGAAATGAATGGGACAGCAAAATACCAGTAAAAAGAATCAATAAATCCAAAAGTTGGTTCTTTGCAAAAAGCAATAAAATGGATGGACCACTAGCAAGACTGACAAAGAAAAAAAGAGATAGGATGCAAATAAACAAAATCAGAAATGAGAAGGGGTGCATTACCACAGACCTTGAAGAAATAAAAGAAATTATAAGAGGATACTATGAACAACTATATGCCAATGAAGTAGACAATTTAGATGAAATGGACAAATTCCTGGAGACACACAAACAAGCTACACTGACTCAGGAAGAAATAGAAGATCTCAACAAACCAATCACAAGTAAAGAGATTCAATGAGTCATCAAATCTTCTCACAAAGAAAAGCTCAAAGGCTTCAGAGGGGAATTTTATCAAACATTCCAAAAATACTAACACCAATCCTGCTCAAACTTTTCAAAAATATTGAGGAAAAAGGAACACTACCTAACTCATTTTATGACGCTAACATCATTTTAATATCAAAACTGGGTAAAGATGCTATAAGAAAGGAAAACTACAGGCCAATCTCCCTAATGAACACAGATGCAAAAATTCTCAACAAAATACTAGCAAATCGAATCCAACAACACATTAAAAGAATTATACACCATGACGAAGTGGGGTTTATACCAGGAATACAAGGATGGTTCAATACAAGAAAATAAATTAATGTAATAAAGCAAATAATAACAAATTGAAACGGAAAAATCACATGATCATCTTGACTGATGCTGAAAAAGCATTTGACAAAATTCAACATCCTGTTCTGAGAAAAGTATTTCAAAATTTAGGAATATCAAAGGTAACTTCCTAAACACGATAAAAGACATATGTGAAAAACTGATAGCCAGCATCATACTCAATGGAGAGAAACTGAAAGCTCTCACCCTAAAATCGAGAATAAGATAAGGATGCATTCTGTCACCACTATTTTTCAACACTGTACTAGAAGTTCTAACAAGAGCAATCAGGCAGGAAAAAGAAATAAAAGGCATCCAAATTGGAAAGGAGAAAGTAAAACCTTCATTATTTGCAGATGACATGATTCTACACTTGGAAAATCCTGAGAAATCAACAAAGTTACCTGAGATAAAAAATTCAGCAAGGGGCAGGATATAGAATTAATATGCAAAAATCAGTAACGTTTCCATATACAAGCAATGACCTAACTGAGGAGTCAATTAAGGAAAAAAAAATCCATTTACAATAGCAACTAAAAGAATCAAATACCTTGGAATGAACTTAACTCGGGACACAAAGGTCTTATACACAGAAAACTACATAACATTGTTAAAAGAAATCAAAGAAGATCTAAATAGGCAGAAAGACATTCCCTGTTAATGGACAGGAAGGTTAAATACAGTTAAGATGTCAATTCTACCCAAACTGATCTACAGATTCAATGCAGTACCAAACAAAATTTCATCAACCTACTTTGAAGACTTGGAAAAACTAATTACCAAATTCATCTGGCTAGGAAACAGACCACAAATAGCTGAAGGCATCCTAGAAAAAAGAACGAACTGGGAGGATTAACGCATCCTGATTTTAAAACTTATCATAAAGCCACTGTGGTCAAAACAGCATGTGCTGGCACAAAGACAGAAGCGCTGACCAACAGAACTGAATTGAGAATGCAGAAATAGACCACCAAATCTATGGTCAACTGATTTTTGCCAAGGCCCCCAAATCTACCAAACTGGGACAAAATAGTCTTTTCCTTAAATGGGCATGGGAGAACTGGATAGCAATAGCCAAAAGAATGAAAGAGGACCCTTACTTTACACCCTATATAAAAATTAATTCAAACTGGATCAAACACCTAAATATAAGAACTAGTACCATAAAGCTTCTAGAAGAAATCATAGGGTAACATCTTCAAGACCTAGTAATAGGAGGTATCTTCCTAAACTTTACAACACACAAGCAATAACAACAACAACAGAAAGATTAGATGGTACCTCCTCAAAACCAAATGCTTCTGCACTTCAAAACACTTTATCAAAAAGGTGAAGAGGCAGCCAACTCAATGGGTGAAAACATTTGGAAATCACACATCAGACAAAGATTTGATATCCTGAATATGTAAAAAAATCATACAACTCAACAACAAAAGAACAAACAACCCAATTATAAAATGGGCTAAAGATATGAATAGGCATTTTTCTGAAGACCAAATATAGATGGCTCAAAAACACCTGAAGAGAGATGTTCATTTTCATTAGCTCTGAGGGAAATACAGATCAAGACTACAATGAGATACCACCTCACACCTGTAAGAATAGTTGCTAATAAACAAACAAGAAACTACAAGTTTTGGAGAAGATATGGAGAAATTGGGACACTTACACACTGCTGGTGGGAATGTATAATGGTAAAGCTGCTATAGAAGATAGTTTGGCGGTTCCTTAGGAAACTAAATATCGAGTTGCCCTATGTCCCAGCAATAGAACTATTCAGTATTGTGCTGGTTTGAAAGGATGTATGTACCCTAGAAAAGCCATGTTTTAATCCTAATCCCATTTTGTAAAGGCAGCTGTTACTTCTAATCCCTATTCAGTACTGTATGTTATGTACTGTAATTAGATCATCTCCCTGGAGATGTGACTCAATCTAGAGTGGTTGTTAAACTGGATTAGGTGGAGATGTGTCTCCACCAATTCGTGTGGGTCTCAATTAGTTTTCTGGAATCCTATTAAAGAGGAAACATTATTCTGAGAGAGCAGAGAATGACATAGCCATGAGAAGCAGAGGGGTCTACCAGCCAGCGACCTTTGGAGATGAAGAAGGAAAATGCCTCCCAGGTTGCTTCATGAAACAGGAAACCAGGATAGAAAGCTAGCAGATTATGTCATGTTCACCATGTGCCCCTTCAGCCAAGAGAGAAACCCTGACTGTGTTCACCATGTGCCTTCTCACTTGAAAGAGAAACCCTGAACTTCATCAGCCTTCTTGAACCAAGGAATCTTTCCCTGGATGCCTTAGATTGGACATTTCTACAGACTTGCTTTAATTGGAACATTTCCTCATCCTTAGAACTGTAAACTAGCTACTTTCCCCTTTTTAAGAGCCATTTCATTTCTGATATATTGCATTCTGGCAGCTAGCAAACTAGAACAGGTATATTCCCAGAACAGCTGAAGGCAGTGACAAAAACAGACATCTGCACACCGATGTTCACAGCATTATTATTCACAATTGCCAAAAGATGGAAGCAGTCCAAGTGCCCATCAACAGAGGAGTGGCTTAACAAAACATGGTGTGTGTGTGTGTATATATATATACACACACACACACCATGTTTTGTTATATGGTGTATATGTATATATATATACATATGATGGAATATTATGCAGCAGTAAGATGAAATGACATTCTGAACCACATGCCAAGATGGATAACCCTTGAGGATATAATGCCAAGTTAAATAAACCAGACACAAAGGGAGAGATACTGAGTGACTCCACTTTTATGACCATGGTAAAGGTAAAATTCTAGGCTTATAATACATAATATAGGGGACTCAGACATACATGGAAGCTAGAATTGAGTGAACAGTTAGTTAATGAGATTGAACTCAAATGTAAGAGAACAGATAAAAGTGAAGGCAGTTCACTAGTGGGTGTATAAGTAATATTACCATATTCAAGGTGAACATGGTTGAAAGGGGTTGTATAGACTCATATGTCCCACTAATTAACACTACAAATATAAATAAGTTCTTGCATGAATTACTTCAAAGGTTGAATTCTTGTACAAAGAGTGTTTAAGTTCAGGATATAGGGGGAAAACTGCTACTGCATGCTATGGTCGATGTTTAATAGGAAAACATCAGCAGTACCACAGCAACATGAGGGGTAAATAATGGGGGGAGGGACAAGAGACAAGGGGAGGTTTAGATTTTCTATGTGGTGAAGGTGTGTTTACTGGTTATCTTTCTCTTGGGAACAACGAAATTATCTAAAATTTAGAGTGTTGATAGACTGTGAACTCTGGACATTATACTTGATGCCTAATGAATGCAGGTCGCTGAAGGATGCACTAAGAAGTAAACTGGTGAACGATGGTATATAGATATGATGGAATACTGTGCTGCTACAAAAAGTAATGAAGTTTTGAGACACGCAACATGGTGAATGAACCTGTGAAACATTTGGCGAGGCAAAAAAAAAACAGAAACAAAAGAGCAATTATTGTATGGTCTCACTTAGAAAATGCTTATAAGGAAACAGGGGCCAAGGTTATAAGCTCTTATATCAGTCACATTTAGTCCGGAGTGGTAATTAGTATTTCTGGATTTTTGAGAGGCTGTTATATATGTTTATACATATATAAATATATATAACCTGTTATTCAGAGATAAGAACAGAGTCAATCAGGTTGGGATTAAGGTAATTCAGAATACAAGGGTAAAGAAGACACTGTCTATACTTTAGAACCTCACCTACACTTTGAGACCAAAGGAAGAAAGGTTTGCCTGGAAACTAAATTTTCTGTTGCGCATAAGCTAATTCAAACTGTCTGGATTGCTCATATAAACAACTGAAACACAGGGAGCCCAGAATAAGAATGAGGGCATTTAATCCTATATAGCTTAATGTAATGCCTGGATACATCTTTAGAATATGTTAAACAGATAATCAAAAAGTATTGGCAAAGCTTGAGGGATGGGAGAAAAAAATATGGAACTATTAAACTTTACCACTGGGGAAAACCCTGATACTGTGTCAAACATTACGGACACCCAAATCAAATATGCCAAGCCCTTGATCTTGAGACTTACTCTTGTGAAGCTTCAGTATATAGCAGAGAAGCTTAGCCTACTTATAGGTATGCCTAAGAATTACTTCTGGAGAGCCTCTTTTGTTACTCAGATGTGGCCTTTCTCTCTCTCTTAGCCCAACTCTGCAAGTGAAATCAATGCCCTCCCTACTACGTGGGACGTGATATCTAGGAGTGAATGTTTCTGTGACGGCATGGAAGATGATTCTCACGGATCAGTCTGGCCCTGGCACCATGGCCTGGCACCATGATCAACAATGCCATCCTAACCAAAAGGTGGAAAAGAAGTATAACTGATAAAGTATCAGTGGCTGAGAGAGTTCAAATAGCATCGAGAGGTTACTCTAGAGGTCACTCTTACAAAAGCTTCAATTAAACATTGCTACCTATCAGGTCTTGTCAAACCCCAGCCAAAACCATTCCAGCCAATCCTAAAGAACAACTAAGGCAGTATATAAGATTCTACAAAGGTTCCATACACTAGGGTAACTTTCAAAAACCTACAACCTCCAAATGTGTTCCTGGACCAGGTAAGTCCTGAAACTTAGAAGGGTCAGCCCTCCAGCATATCGACTAGTTCCATCTCCCTACCCTGTATTATTGACAGCCCCTTCCAACATGAAAAAGTTAGAATGGCCATAAACAAAATACCCCTAAAGAGTGGGAAAGAAAGAGCAAAGGTGATGGTAGAGTTATAGAGAGAAGGTATGGTTTAACAAACAAGTATGATTCCTCAATCATTAAACTGATATCTTTTAATCTCCTGCATCTTAGAGCAGCTAGAAGTAAAAACCTAAAATTGTGGAACTGTAACCCATACCAAACTCTGAAATCTGTTCTACAACTAATTGCTGCGCTGTACTTTGAACTGTATTGCTTTTTGTATATATGTTATTTTCCAGAAAACAAGAAAAAAGTCAATTGTGATGATAAAACAATGCACAGTCCTTCTAGCCTCCAATGTTCTGGAGCAGCTACAAGGAAAAATCTGAGAGGATGGCATGGTAGCCCACGACAAACTCTGGGATCTGTCCTGTAACTACTTGTTCAACAGTGCTTTGAAAACTATTGCTTTTTATATATGTTATATTACACAATTTAAAAAGAAAGAAAAAGAAATGAAGTGCTGACTGGTACAATATGGATGAACCTTGAAGACATCATGTTGCGTAAAACAAGCCAGATACAAACAGAAAATATTGTATGATTTATTTTACATGAAATACTTAGAATAAGCAAATCCATAGACGGAAAGCAGAACAGTGGTACCGGGGTGGGAGGAGGGAGGAATGGGAAGTTATCGCTAAATGAATGAGTTTGGTTTGGATGAGGTAGACAATCTGGAAATAGTGCTGAAAGTTATACAGAATTTTCAAAGTATTTTATATCAAAGAATTGTCCACTTAAAATGGTTTAAATTATTTTATGCTATATATATATATTTAACTACAATTAAAAATAAAGTATTTAAAAAATTTCTAAAGTGAACTTATCATTTCCCCCCTTAAACCAGCAATTCTTCCAAGCTTTCCTATTTCTCTCATGGCAAAAAAAAAAACAGTCCTAATCTCAAAACTCAAGATTCATTCTCTTCTTCAACTCCACATTTGTCAGCAAGTTCCACTCACATCTTTCCCTTGCAAATAACTTAATTCTTTCCTAGATTCTACACAAGTGAGACAATATCTTAACTTGTTTCTCTGCCTAAAGTTTCTTCTTTCTCTTTTGTTGCCTCCCCTTCTAAGCTAATTTGGCAGATGAACTCCCTGACCGACCTCCCACCCCACGTGGGACATAACTTCCAGGGGTGTAAATCACCCTGGCAATGTGAGACATGAATCCTGAGGATGAGCTTGGACCTGGCATCATGGGATTGAGAAAGCCTTCTTGACCAAAAGCGGGAAGAGAGAAATGAGGCAAAATAAAGTATCAGTGGCTGTGAGACTTCAAACAGAGTTGAAAGGTTATTCTGGAGGTTATTCTTATGCATTATATAGCTATCCCTTTTTAGTTTATGGTATATTGGAGTAGCCAGACAGAAGTACCTGTAACTACTGAACTGTGTTCCAGTAGGCTTGATTCTTGAAGATGACTATATAACGATATAGCTCTTACAATGTGACCATGTGATTATGAAAACTTTGCGTCTGCTCTTCCCTTTATCCAGACTTGGACAGATGAGTAAAAAATAAGGACAAATAAATAAATAAATAATAGGAGGTGTGGGGATAAGGGGTAAAAAACAGAAAACAAACAAAAAAGCTGTGTAGACTGCAACACTAGCGGTCAATGAGAGGAGTATGAAATATAGGGTTTTTTTTTTTCTTTTTTCTCTTTATTTCTTCTTCTGGAGCGATGCAAATGTTCTAAAAATCATCATGGCAATGAATACACAGCCATGTGATGATATTGTAAGTCATTATTTGTATACTTTGGATGGACTGTATGGTACATGACGATATCTCAATAAAAATATATATTTTTAAAAAGCCATTAATGGGCAGGCAATGGTGGTGCAGTGGCAGAGTTCTTGCCTGCCATGCCAGAGACCTGGATTCAATTCCCGATGTCTGCCCACAAAAAAAAGCCATTAATGACTTCCCAGTACTGCCAGGGTATATCAAAACATCTGTAGAAGTCAAGAGGGAGCCTATGGTCACCACTCGATTAATTCTTCATGTGTCCATTAGTAGCAAGAGTCAAATGGAAGCCTCAGAAAATTCTGCATGTATTTGGCAGAAGATCCCTTCCTAGTCATCCCCTCCCCTAAACCCTTTACAGTAAACTCCATCAAAATCTACCTTGGACTATCAGGTCTTACATTAGCATGCCCTCTACTCCTGTTCATGTTAACTAGAACAAGGATCCCAGAACTCCCAGATTACCCCTAACCCTGCAGAACCTAATCCCTACACATCTTTGTACGTCACCTCTTTCAACTTCATCTCCCCCCTTCCTCTTTACCTTTTCAAATCATTTCACAGTGGCCCCTGGAACTCAAATTCAATTATCACAAACTGTCATATAACTTGAATATTTTCTGAAAAAGTTCCCTTCACCTTCTTGTTTAAATATAGCTTCCTCTATGAGCTCTCTGGTATAATAGTTTTCTCTCTCACACCCCTCAAACTATAAGAATGCTTCCAGACTGCTCTCTATCCTGCCTCCATTAAAAAACTGAGCTGTGAATTACATGCCCTCAGACTAGAACACACAGTATCTATCCACCTTATTGCATTCTTCTAACACCCAAAAACTCCAACTATCACCTGACTTCATTAAGACATTCAATCTTACCTTCTCTACTATCCTTTATCCCCTTCCTGTCTTTGCTTTCCTCTTTATCTAGCATTAATTCTACTATGGTCAATCATTATAATCACTTCCTTGAATACATTCTCAACTTGCCCCTCTCACTTGATTAAACCACAACTCCAGTTAAATCCATTCCTCAGCCTACTTCCCATTTACACCTGTGCGTGAGAAAACACATATATATATATATATACATACATATATATATATATATGTGTATATATATATATATACACACACAACCGTACTGACTAATCTCACTTAAAAAAAAATTCACAATCACAAGCCCTACATCAACCCCTAAGGCTTTTTGGATAGCATTCACACTTTATTTTCCCAGTCCATCCATCACTCTCCCATTCTCTTAAGTGACTTGAATGAATTCCTTCCTCTCTCCTCTTCCTCAAGTCTTATTCTCAGCTAGTTGCTTCCTACTTCGCTGAGAAAACTGAGGTAATCAGAAGAGATTTTCTACAACCTCGCAGCATCATATATATTGATCTACCTGCATTTGTGCTCTATCTTTTCCTTTACTTTGGATGAATTGCCTGTCTCCTGGTTAAAGTCAACCCTCCCTCACTTGTATATCAGAAGCTTCCTTCCTTCATACCTTCTTACCTATAGAAATCCCAACAACTAGATCCCCAACATCAACCATCCCAGTTAGCTTCACCTCCACTATCTCATCAAAATTGTTGTTGCAGTCATCAATGACAAGAGCATTATTAAATCCAATGGTAAAATGTCACTCTGTCTTTTCTTGACCTAACAGAAGCATTTGATATGATTTCTCTCCCCCATGAAACATATCCTTTATTTGACTTCTAAAACACAATACTCTTGTGGCTTTCCTCCTGTCTCTTTCTCCCCTCATTTCCCTGATTTCTAAACACGGTTGTACCCCAAGGTTCAATCTTCAGACCTTTCTTTTTTTTTTATCAACGTTCACTCCCTAGACAATCTCATTCAGTCTTATGGATTTAAATACTATCAAAATGTGGAAAGCTTCCAAACTGATTATCTGCAGTCTGCACCTTTCCCCTGAATATCATATCCATATATTCATCTGCCTACTCAACATCTCCCTTGTGTTGTCTAACAGGCATCTCAAACTTAATATGTTCAAAACTGAACTCCTGATCATGCCCCACCTCTAACCACCACCCCCACCACCCCAAAAAAACTACTTTACTAGCCTTCTCCATTGCAATCACTGGTAACTCCATATTTCAAGTTGCTCAGGCAAAAAACTCTGTCATCTTTCTTGATTCCATTCTTTCTGTTTTATCTTATATCAAGTCCATTCTCAAATCCTGACAGCTCTATCTTCAAAATATTTACAGAATCTTTCCACTTCTTATCATTTCTATTGCTAACACCTGGATTTCTCACCTGGATTACTGCAGTACCTCCTAATTGATCTCCTTGCTTCGGTTCTTGCTCCCACTGTACTCTCAACATAGCAGGCAGAGTGAGCCTGTTTAAGTATAAGTCAGTTAAGTTTACTCCTGTGTTCCATCTTCCAAAAGCTTCTCATTCAGCTCTACATGGTCTATGTAACCTCACCTTCTATTATAAAATAATTTAGTCCAAACCAGGACACTACTGGGAATGAAAGTGGGTACTATTAATAATTTTGACAATATAATAGACATAAACCAGGATATGTGGTCACTCTATTACTTTCTTTCGTTCATTTTGCTCCAGCCATATTTTCAAACATGCCACCTATATTTCCCACTTCAGAATCTTTATACTTGCTCATCTTCCATATATCTCACTTTCTTCAGGTCTTTACTCAAGAGCCATCTTCTTCAATGAGATGTTTCTTGGCAACCCTACTTAAAATCTCAAACCCCTATTCTTATTCTGCTACCCACTCATATCTCCTTTCCCTGCTTTAATTTTTCTCCTTAGCACTGATCACGTATTTTACTTATTAATCTTATGTATTGGCCATCTTCCCAAGAGAATGTAAACTCCTTAAGGAATTTTTGCTTAATTTGTCCCCTGCTCTATTTGCACTGCTTAGAACAGAGCCTGCCATGTCACAGGAGTTGAGGAAATATTTGCTGAATGAATATACAAACGAAAAATACATATTCTGATGATACATTTGTGTTAAACACTTCACAACCTGAAGTAGAAATAATATAGGAAGAACAAGAATATAATTTTTTCCTGGCAGACAGGAAAGAAGAAGTGAACAGCATGAAATTATCATTAAATATTAACTAAAATCAAAACACTGTACTAAAAACATTAAAAGTCACCTTTGGGAAGTTTTTTGAAAGACTTAAAGGAAAAACGATGGTACGCAAGATTTTCAATTATTCCTTACTTCCTAGAAGATAATTTCTAAACTCTTTCATTTAACATTCAATGCCCAATCTTGCCTCAACCCAGCTCTCCAATCTTTCCTCACTATTTTCTTCACAAACTGTGCTGGTTTGAAACCGTTATGAACCCCAGAAAAACCATGTTCTTTAATCCTAATTCAATATTGTTGGACAGGATCTTTTTTACTGTTTCCATAGAGATATGAACTACCCAATTCTGAGTGGGACCTTCTGATTAGATAGTTTCCAAGAAAAGTGTCTCCACCCATTCAAGGTGGGGTTTTGCTAAGTGGAGTCCTTTAAGAGGGAACCATCCGGGATCCTAGTTGGCTTATGCTCTACCAATCGCACCGCGTCTGTCTCGTGCTTCTGGACCCTCCAAGGGCTCGCCAGTGCTCCGGCACCTGAGGGATCAGTGTAGGGCCCTCAAGGGGGGCGCCAGTCCCAATAAAGCCCCAGGTTAGCACACTGGGAGTTCTGGGCAGGGCCCATAGGCGCAGGGCACATGGGTGCAGGCCTGCTCATGTCCCGCGGAGGCCTCCAGTCAGGGCCGCGCCTCCTGGGCAGCCAGAATGTGGAGAAGGCCCTTCCTCTGTAGGCCTTACTGAGGAGGCACCCAGAGATTTTCCTTGAAGCTTTTTAACTTAGAGAAGTACTACTGTGAACAGCATACAGCTAATCATATTCAATCCAAAGGCAGTCAGAATGAAAGGAACACAAGGTTGCAGTTTGGACCACTGAAAATATATCAATATACGACTTAAACAAAAAGCCAAAAACATACTAAAATAATACAAGCACTTATAAGTGAACATCTGAAAACTGAACATCAGATGAAGAAATCCTCAAAATTTGGGATACATCATAGAAATACTGCTAGATCACACTGATCTCTGTGAAGGGAAGCCTGAACATGGTCCCCGTGTGGATGGCAGAAATGACCAACCCACTTGCCCATAAGCCACCAGCTGCCTGTGTGCACAGATGTGATATCATGGCAAGCTCAAAATGCAGAGAGGGACAAATAGCTACACAGTGGTCAGAAGACATCATCACAAGGAAGGCCCATCCTGCGGATCCAAAAAAAGATAAACAGGAAAATATAAGTGGCACGGGATGGGAGGGAAATCAATTTACTGCCTGTCAGAGAATTCACAATCACTTTGGGAAGAGTAACTGAAATACAGCAAAGATCCGTGATGGATAAATTGCCTATAAAGAAATACACTGGAGGATGTAGATGTAAGTCTATTACAATGACAACAGTTAGAATATTCCCAGTCAGGGCTACTAGATAAAACATTAAAAATATCAGACCTCGTAAAACTTGGAGCTCCCAAGAGTTTGAGATATCCACGAGGAGGTATTCTGTGAAAACAGTGAGATTTTCCATGTTTTCTAATATGTTGCTGTCTCCCTGCTGTCAAAATATAATATAATGAAATTACTCACAAATAAAATGTCACCAATGGTATCAATATTATGGCCTTTCATCTGGAATTCAGTGTAAAGGAAATGGAAAAAAGTATTTTAAATCAATAAATTCATATATTTCTGCTTAAAAAAAAAAAAAAAAAAAAGAGGGAACCATTTTAGAAAAAGTTTCAGAGCCCACAGAGCTACAGAGCCTGTGGAGATGCAGAAGGAAAACACCCATGGTGAATCATTATGAAACGAGAAGCCACGACAGAAAGCTAGCTAGCAGTCGTCATGTGCCTTTCCAGCTTCTGGAGAGCATCAGCATTTCCTGAGTGAAGGTAACCAATCTCCTGCTAGTGCCTTAATTTGGACATTTTTATGGTCCAGAACTGTAAACTTGCAACTTAGTTTTTAAAAGCGGTTCCATTTCTGGTGTATTGCATTCCTGCATCTTTAGCAAGCTAAAACACAAAATTGCCAGCTCCAGTCAAATGGGCCTTTACATTTTAAATTTCAATTCACTTTCATGTTTATATCAGGTACCATCTTATCTACTTTTTCTAATTTCCATGGTTTTGCTCAATAAAGCCTTCCTTTCTAGCCATATAGTCTACCCTTCACAATAAAGGCTTCCTCTGAACTCTTGAAACACTGACTATCCATACAAATTTGGAACTGTTTTATCAGCTCTCTCATCTTTAGTGTCTATATCCTGTTTCTCCAGCAAGAATGAGAGAAACTCCCTAAAGCTAGAGCATCTTTTAGATCTATGTATTCTCAGCCCCCAATACTGTGGCCAAACATTAGAGGGTCTCAATATACCTCTGCTAATATTTACACTGTCACTAGTTGCTCTGTGAAAAAGAACTGAGTAAAATCAAAGAATTTTTTAATTAACATTAGGTATACCTAAACCACAATTCTAGTTAAATCCCATGCTCTGCCTTCTTCTTCTCTACCCCGTGGATGAGAAAACATATACACACAACCATACTGACTAATCTCACTTTAAATTCATGATTACTAGCACTACTTCTACCCCTAATGCTTTTTGTATAGCATTCACACTTTATTTGGTAAACAGATTTTTTTCTGAAATTTGCAGCATTTTGCAAGTTAGATAATATCCTTTTGGAGTGGTCAAAAATTACACCTTTGAAAATCTGTAACACTAAATTCAGTACAACTTAACATTCTTTCTACAAAAATATAATAGGTTATTACCCATGTATGCTAAATCAGATTTTTTATTTTTCTGAGGAATAAGCTTAAGATTTTCAATTCATGTTATTATGACTTATCACTGAGAAAACAGTGGGGAGATTTTGGTGGAAGGAGTGAAGCATACTGAGTATCTGTATTCTTCCACAATGGTACAGAGCAGAGGTCAGCACTACTTACCTGTGGGCCAAATTCAGGCTCCTGCCTGCTTGTCTAAACAAAGTTCAGTGATGATAAAAGTACATATATTCCTTCTAGCCTCCCATGTTCGGGAGCAGCTAGAAGGAAAAATCTGAGATGATGGTATGGTAGTACATGACAAACTGTGGGATCTGTCCTGTAACTATTCATTGAAGAATGCTTTGAAAACTATTGCTTTTTTCTTTCTTTGCTTTGTATATATGTTATATTATACAATATAAAAAAGTTAAAAAAAATAATAAAGTTTTATTGAAGGAGACATACCACTTACTTATATACTGTCTGTGGTTGCTTACATGCTACAGCCGCAGAAATTAATAGCTATCAGAGTCCTCCAGAGTCAACACAGCCCACAAAGGCTAAAATATTTACTATCTGGCCCATCACAAAAAAAGCTTGCCAATCCCTGATAAGCATTCTTAAGCTAATGCAGAGCATGGAAACATAGCACAACCTGATAAGGTAAATTTGTGTATTATAAAATACTTTTAAAAGTTTCAAGGAGAATACACATATTACAAATGTTAACAACTATAACTGACAGAACTCCTGTTAGTCGTGAGAAGGATTCCAAAGCAGGAAAAAAATATTTCAAATTTTCTAGGGACTAAGAATCACATTTCAAGTTTCACTATTGAAAATTTCTAATTAAAGGCAACTTTTTCTTAATTTTTAATTTTCCGAATTAAAAAAAATTATTAGAGAAGTTATGGGTTTACAGAACAATCGTGTATAACATACAGATTCTCATATACAACCTCATCACCTCACACTGGTGTGGAACATTAGTTACAATTGATGATAGCACTCTTTAATAACTGTACTTTTTAAAAACTGTAACATTGTTACAGTTGATGAAAGATTATTAAAACAATACTATTAAATTTGGGTGGAGAATAAAAAAGTATTTGCAAAGTCCCTGGGGAGACTAGGGAGAAAGGAGGAAATATTAAGCTTCCCCATCTGGGGAATTCTTGATATTCTTGTAAGCACTGGGGACAACCAATTCAATAGGCTTGAACCCGCAATCTTGGGGCTCACCCCTATGAAGCATATACCTGCAAAAGAGTAGCTAAGCCTACATATAATGATGCCTAGGAGTCACCCCCAGAGAACCTCTTTTGTTGCTCAGATGTGGCCTCTCTAAGCCAACTCGGCAGGGGAACACACTGCCCTCCCCACTATGTGGGACATGACTCCCAGAGGCGTAAATCTCCCCCAGCAACATGGGACAGGACTCCAGGGATAAGCCAGGACCCAGCATCATGGGATTGAGAAAGCCTGCTTGACCAAAAGGGGGAAGAGAGAAATGAGACAAAATAGTTTCAGTGGCTGAGAGATTTCAAAGAGTCGAGAGGTTACCCTGGAGGTTATTCTTACACATTATATAGATAACCCTTCTTAATTTATGGTGTATAAGAGTGACTAGAGAGAAGTACCTGAAACTGTTGAATTGTGTTCTAATAGCCTTGATTCTGAAGATGACTATATAACTATATAGCTTTTACAGTGTGACTGTGTGATTGTGAAAACTGTCTGATGTTCCTTTTATCCAGGGTATGGACAAATGAGTACAAAAAAAAATACAGATAAAAATAAATAAATAATAATAATGGGGGGAATAAAGGGTAAAAATTGGGTAGACTGAAATACTGGTGGTCAGTGAGAGGGAGAGGTAAGGTCATGGGATGTATGAGTTTTTTCTTTACTCTTTTTATTTCTTTTTTTTGGAGTGAAGTGATGCAGATGTTCTAAAAATGATCACAGCGATGAACACACAACTATGGGATGACATTGTGAGTCACTGATTGTATACTATGGTTGGACTGTGTATGAAGATTTCTCAATAAAAATATTTAAAAATAGTACAAAAATTGTATTTTCTCATCAATGGTAACAAATTGATGACAAAACACTAATGCAGGCACACTCACCTCCCACCATCTTGGGTTTGGTGAGTTCTGCCCGGGAACGCAGAAATAACGCCCCCCCCCCACTTTAAATTTCCTGGTCTACCTTTCTTCTTTCTCACCCTTTCGCCTCCTAAACCTTTCATCGGGTGCTGGAAACCCGGGAGAGGAGCACGGGTGCGGCCTGCCTAGCCAGAGGCGCCCCGGCTTCCTATCTCCTCCTTCCTCCACATGGCCAGTGACAAGGGATCCTTCGGCCCGCCACTACATCCACCACAGATTGGCTAAGTCCCTTCCCTCCCAGCCCTGCTGCCGGGTCTCACGGTTCCGAGAGAGCCTGTACGTTAATTACTCTACGAAAATCGTGAATTCACGTCAGGTTCTCTTCCAAGGGCTGAGGTGAATGGGGACGCCCGCAAACCTCACACCCTTTCCCAGGCCTTGAAAAGCTGTGGGGACACCTCGCTTCTCGTTTCCCTCCCAAATTCAGGTCCACGACCTGAAAGGACCTCAAACCAGGGTGAGATGTCCCCTGGGGAGACGAGGCCCCTCTCATAAGAGCTCCGAGGACTCTCTCAGGGCGTTGGGACGCCGACACCCCCTGGGCCAGTCCTTTCTCCTTTGAGACCCGACAGGATGGGCAGCAGGTCCTCTCTCATTGGCCTGAGGATGCGACTTTCAATTTTAATATCCTTATGAACCTCCGCAACTTTTGCCAGAGGAACGACAAATGGGCCGAAATTCCTTATGTCTAGGCTTTTTTCCTTCTGCGCTCCCGCACCTCCCTTTGTATCCTCCTCTCCCTCGCTCTACCCTCCCCTCCCTCCAGTGGCACTCCAGTTGCCATCTTGCCTTTCCCTCCCCCCTTCTGCTTCAGCAACATCTCAGTTGCCATCTTCTCCTTCTCTTCCTCCTTCTGTTCTGGTGACGTCCCAGCCGCCATCTTGCCCTCCTCTCTCCCCTTCTGCGCAGGCGGCACTCCCGCTGCCATCTTGCCTTTCTCTTCCTCCTTCACCACTGGCGGCGCTCCAGCCACCATTTTACCCCCCTCTTCCTCCCCCAGCTCCAGCAGCATTCCAGCCACCATCTTATCCTCCCCTTCCATCTCCATCCAGTCTCCCACTGTCCTCAACAGCCTTGCCCTCCTCACCTATAAGCTCTCATACCCGCTCAAAGAACTCTTTACTGTCCACTGTGGGAAGTGGCGGGACCTGAGGGGTTGGTTCGAGTACACACCTCTTTCTCCCTAGCTGACCTCTCTAATATTGAGAAATGGCTAGGTTCATTCTCCAACGACCCAACCGCCTATACTAAGGAATTTCAATATCTAGCTAATGCCTACAATTTAACCTGGCATGACATTCATGTAATCTGCTCTTCTTTCCTCACTACAGATGAAATGGACCACATTTTCAGTGTAGTCAGGGCTCATGCTAACCAGGTGCAAATAACCGACCACACCTTGCTGGCAGGGGCCGAGGCAGTGCCAGGCCAAGAGCCAGGGTGGGAATATCATGTTGACACCCCAGAGGGAAGGAACGGGCAGACTAGACGGGACAAAATGCTTACATGCCTCATAGCAGGCATGCAGAAATCGTCACATAAAGTAGTAAACTTCCATAAGCTAAGGGAAATTACCCAGGGTCCTGATGAAAACCCGGCCGCTTTTCTACACCGGCTTACAGAAGCCCTCTCCCAATATACCTACCTAGACCCCGACTCGGAGGCTGGTAAAACTGTTTTAGCCACACACTTTATATCCCAATCGGCTCCAGATATAAGGCGTAAACTTAGAAAAATTGAGGACGGTCCTCAGGCCCCTATCCACGACCTGGTAAACACAGCATTTAAAATTTTTAATACTCGTGATGAACTAGAGAGGGCAGAAAAGGAATCCCAGGACCGCCAAAAGGCGAATTTACAAACCCAATCCCTGATTGCGGCTCTGCGGCTCACTTCAATGGAAAAGAAGCCGGCTACGACTAATCCACCACCAGGAAAGTGCTTCAAATGTGGCCTCGAAGGACACTGGTCCTGCCAGTGCCCTAATCCTCGACCACCCAAGGGACCGTACCCTCTCTGTGGTACAAAGGGACACTGGAAAAGTGACTGCCCCTCGGCGCCTGGCCATGGAGGGGCCGTCCTTCCAACCCCTAACCCATGGCTAGCAGTCCTGGGCCTGGCCACAGACGACTGACGACGCCTGGCCTCAGCGACCCCAGTCACCCTC
>PVIY010035306.1:0-26439 GCA_004026745.1 Myrmecophaga tridactyla
CCGGAGCTGAGAGGCAGAGAGGGACGGAGCAGCGTGGTGATAACCAGAGGCGTGAAATTACAAAAGTAAAATTTGTGGGACTCGGGAGGGGCTAAGAAGGCCCCAGTTTCATTGCAAAACTCACTCAGAAATTACTGATGTGATGTTTGAGCTTTTATCATTAATAATAATCGAGAGAGGAGGGGAAGACAAAAGGACTCATGGGTTTAGGAAGGGGGGGAGTCGAGGCACCAGGAGTAAAGGTGGTTGAGTCGTGGGGGAGGGGTGAGAGGAGAGAGGTCTCTGTGGCAGTAAAACAGAGGGAAGAGAGAAAAACTCCAAGACACCCTGAAGAAACCAAGACAAATGGAGAGATAGAGGCAGAATGTAAGAAAAGGGAAGAGAGGAAACAAGGGAAAAGGAGAGAAAGAAGAGAAGCTGTTGAAGAAGGAAAAAAACAAACGGGCTAGGTGGGGAAATGAAAGTATATTAAAGACAGGAGATTCAGAGTTGGAACAATGAGACAATGAGACAGGGATGGGGAGAGACAGAGCCAGAAAGACAGCATCAAAACAGAGAAAGAGAAAACACTGGTACACACTAGTGGGCAAGGAAAGCAGTCCCAAAGATGAATGAAGAGTGAGGGTCAAAAGAAACAGGACAGTGAGACAAAGACAAAAGAGCAGAGGCCCAGAGAGATGGATGGAAAAAAAAAAGAGAGAGAGAGAGGGAGACAGGGAGAGGGAGACAAAGGCACGGAGTGAGTGAAAGAGACAGAATGAAATGGAGAGAGAATAGAAACCAAGATAGACTTTGAAAGAGACACAAAAAGAGTTTGAGAGACAGAAATTTCTTCGAGAGAGAGAAATAGATACACATGATCAGAATGAGAAAGAGATGAAACAGAGAAAGAGAGAAAGAAAAACTGAGCCATCATCAGAGAGAGACAGAGATACAAAGAGGCTGTGGGGGAGATCACAGAGAGGGCAGGAAGGGAGGAAGGAATGGGAGACAAAGAGGAATGGCCGTTTATCTCTCCTCCCAAATTAATTGAGGCTACATCAGCCTGAGCCACTAAAACGGAGCGATTATGAATGGGTTAGTCACAGGTGGAGTTAAAGGCCTTCAGAGGGATATTAGCCAAAATTGAGTGGCTTTTAATTTCTTTCTAACGAGAGACTGTGGCTGGGGAACCAGGCACCGCCTCCGCTCAGCTCCACTGCTAAACACGGCGTGGGGGCGGCCCGGGCCACTCGCCACCTGACCTGTGTGGCACGGGCACTCAAGTGGAAATGGCCATGCCTGCAACACGCCTGCAACATGCCTGGAACATGGGACACAATGGTGGGTGGCCCAATGAAAGGGGCAGGAGGAAGGGAATGGGGGGATTCACAGTCCTTGGAAGTCACCAGGCCAGGGAACACACAGACAAGATGGGAACACAGGCCGAACAATCTGGGTTGCAGAGGAGGGGGAGAAGAGTAAGTAGAGAGCAACCAAATGTCCTGCCATTTTTCTAGAGTTTCCCAGTTACCCCTGGAACCACTTTGAGGAAAGCATCATGACCCAGGACTGTTGTTTTCCATCTTATAGGTTAGGAAACCAGGTCCTGAGATGAAAAGGACTATTGCCAATTTATACATGAGTGACAGTGTGGACCTGAACCCTGGAAGCAGAATGGTGGGGTGGAGAGAGCACTGAAACGCAAGTCCAGAGGTCTGGATGGGAGGCTTAACTCCCTTCCTAATGGCAGAACACTGGGCATCACACCTCTGGCTGGGTTTCAGTTTCTCCATCTGTAAAATGAGGGAGTTGAAGTCTCAGAGCCCTTCCAACTCCACCAGGCCATGATTCTTTGCAGGCTGATTTCCACATTGGTCTTAGCCTAGGGTCTCTGATGCTGTGTTCAAGACATAGGGGATGGGATGTATGACCAGGCGAGCACTTGTGACCGCTAGAACAAGGTCTGAGAACTGAAATCAGGATCCTTGGCCCAGTCAGCTCCAAAGAGCAAATGCACATTGACAATCTCAGGCAGGGGGTGAGCAGGTGATGAACCCCAAACCAACTAATCTGGGATGGTGAGAGCAAAAAGAGGACCGAGAAGAAGGAAGACCAGTGTGACCTGAGGAATCCCAGTAATGGTGGGACAGGAGGTGAATTGTGGATACAGCAGGAGGATAGAGGGCATTCCTAGTGGGGACACTGAGAGCAAAGGTACAGAGGTGCCACTAGCTGGGTACATGGTAGGCAAGAGAGAGAGAGAATGGAGGGGGCCTAGTGGGTCATGGCGACTCAGGGCTTTGAGGCTTGACTGAGAACCAGGAACTCAATCTTGTAGGCAGAGGGTAGAGGGTATATAGTGTGTTTCTGAGCCAGGACTATTTGGGGATATTTGGGGAAGGTCATTAAGGAACAGAAGTAGGGAGAGAACACGGAAATAGGTGGACAGGAGTGGACCCTTTTAATAGGCAGGTAACCCCAAGTGAAGAGGAGAGAAAGAGACAGATAGAAGGGAAGAGTCGGCAGGACTTGGTGACTGGCAGGGTCTGGGGGCTGAGGCTAGGACAAGAGGAAGAGATGACCTTGGGTGTCAAGGGCAGTGTCTTGGAGGAAGCTGGTGCCAACAACAAAGTAGGCAAAGTTGGGTGGGAGCTGGGACAAAGATTGTAGGCTCCCACCCAGCAGAACGGAAAGACTAAGGTGAGGCAGTGCAGTTCATTGGAAAGTGCATTCATCTATCCCACCTCCTGTTCCGTCTGGGCCACTAATCAGCTCTGCGAGCTTCGACAGACTGTTCCCATCTCTGGGACTCAGCTTGTTCATCTGTAAAGTGTGGGAGTTGGTCTGGACTCTTTTTAAGTTTCTTGCCACGTCTAAGATGGACTCAGAGACTCAGAGGGAAATCAGGGGCAGAAATCTGGATGGGAACCAGGGACAGGGGCTGCAAGAGATCATGCTGCTAATTCTCACTGCCCTTGGGTCCCCTGAGCCAACAGCTGCGCCCCCTCCCCTTCGCAACTCCATTAACACTCAATTAGGGGGCCTGATGCGCTTGGGTCTGGCGTGCCCCTCCCTATCTCCTACACAGGCAGTCCCCGGCCGAGTGTCTATCTGATGAGCCCACGGGGAGAATGCTTCAGTCAAATTTATAACTAACTCCAGTGGCAGCCCCACCGGCCCCTGCCTTCTCTCTCTCCTTCCTCCCAGGGCGGAGCCCACCAGGTGGGTGAGAATGGGGAGCGGTGGACCGGAGAGCCCAGGACCAGGAGATGAAAGCCAGCAAGGCTTCGGAGCCGAAGAAGCCAAGGCAGTGGGAGGGGAGAAGCAAGGAAGAGCGTGTGAGAGTTGTGTGAGAGAGAAAAATGACAGGCCCTGAATATTGGGCGCCCTCACTTTAAATCAAGATAAAAGACTGAAGTGGAAAATGAGAGTCCAGAGAAGCCCCGGACGGCTCGGGGCGCTAATGGAAACACATGGCTGCCGGCTGCGGGCTTGTCAGCTTCCCCCGGCGCTGCCATTCCCGTCTGATAATCCGGCCTGCCATAAAATTAGACTAGCAAATACCTCCTGACAAAGATGCATGTTTCTCTCTATTGTGCCATCATAAAAAAAACTCCGCTGGTGACTCGGGGAGCCGCAAACTTCAATTTAAATTTACAGTGCTGCGGAAGGAAAGTGATATGCACTCAAAAATTTTAATAACCTATTAAGTTACGACTTCAATTTCATTTTATGAATATTTTCCTTGGGGAGCACGGCTATCACAGAGAAAGATAGAAATTTAAAAAAGATAAATAGTGCCATTAATCTCCAACATTTCTCTTCCATTATCCTTGAAAATTAGGAGTTATTTTTGTTCAGATCTTCATGTAATTAGCTCCCTCCACTTGATTCACTAGCCAGAAAATGACCATGTTCAGAAAATTAAAAATTTGTCATTAAGTGGAATTTAACATAATATCATTTATCTTTATCTATTCCCCAGCTGACAGCAGGAAGCCTTGGCTGCTGTACCGGCTGGTGTGTCAGAGTGGGGAGGGACTGCCCAGGGAGAGACACGGGGAGGGACAGAGATAGAGATCCAGGGAGGGAGAGAAGGCCAGCCGGGAGGTGGCCAGAGTGGGAGGAGGAGGGAAGGGAGACGAGGTGTCAGCCAGTGTGGGGAGGCGGAGGAGGAGGCAAGGGCAGCTGGAGAGAAAGTGAGGCTGCTGGTGTCAGCAGGAATGGGGGTGTGGGCCTGAGAGCAGGGCAGATGAGAGTAGTTGGGTGTGGAAGAGGAAAGCCAGAGGGTGACACCAGTAGCGGATGCCACAACAGGAGGGTGGCTGGTCAGTGGGGCTGGGGAGAGGAGGAGACTTGGGAGGACAGGAACCAGCAGAGAGAAAGGAACCTCTGGGGCAGCGGGGCTGGAGATGGGCTGGGAGAGGTCGGGGGTCATGGCCTCATTCCCAGCCCAAGGGGAAACTGGACGTCATTGTCCTGACCACAGTGTGGCTTCAGGGGAAGATAGAGGGACAAAAAGAGACATCAGAGAGCCTGGGAGGAAGTGAGAAAGTGATGAGAGCCAAGGGCCCAGATGAAGTGAGGAAGCCAGCAATTGCAAGCCAGCCAGACAAACAGAGGGAGATGAGACAGACAGACAGTAGGGGCTCTGTGAGTGAACTGGGGCTCCAGGAAGTCTCCATGTTAGAGACCCCCAGAGTAGCCCTTGGACATCTCAGGGGCTGCACGGCTCCCTCTTCTCCTCCCTCTTCTAAAGAGCCCCCATCCTGGTCCCCTAAAGTCAGAAATCATCCAATAAACCATCCAGACCTAGTCCTGGGTGGCAAGAGCTGTGGCCAAGCCTGAGAGACTAAGAATTGGATAAAGGGATTAAACAGCGGCACATTAGTGAGAGATTTAGAGTGTAATAAACCCATTTCATAATAATATGTGCGTTGGGGCCAGTGATTCATCATCACAGGAGCCTGCCCAGGGCGGGGGGAGCAGTGACCTGCTGGAAGGGGACCCGGGCAGATGGCTGAGGTTTTTTCTCAGGGTCTCAGGATATTGGTAAGGGGCGCAGACCACCCCTTGGGGCCAGGAAGGGGCATGGGGGTCAGCCTGGGACCTTGGCACTAAGGGTGGGAGGATTCTTTGGGACCAATCCAAGCTACAGAATTAACAGCTCACAGAAAGGACCCCATATCTTAAGACTCCCAAATAAGTCCCCTGCGCCTTCCTGCTGGATGTTCATACAACGATTCCTCCACCAAGTCTTCCCTGAGCTCCCATCTTACACGGTCCACCCTCCAAGAAACCCTGCAGTTCTCTCTGAAAGTGTTTAGATTTCAGAGTTAGGGCCTGGTGATTTGAATTCTGATTTTATCACCTACTGGCTGTCTGAGCTGGCCAAGTGACTTCACCTCTCTGAGCCTCAATTTCCCCATGGGTCAAATGTGGATAATCAGCTTACGTCAGAGGATTGTAATGGGGGTCAGCTGAGATGTTGTTCTGAGGATACTGTGCCCTAGGAAGCAGAAAAATCCTCTGAAAACATTATTATTGCCGAGACAACCCCATATTGGGACTCCCTACCCTCACAACCCCATATTGGGACTCCCTACCCCCACAACCCCATATTGGGACTCCCTACCCCCACAACCCCATATTGGGACTCCCTACCCCCACAACCCCATATTGGGACTCCCTACCCCCACAACCCCATATTGGGACTCCCTACCCCCATGCCAGGCTGTGTCACAATGTTTTGCTTTGTTTTGTTTTTCAGCTTACTTGTCAGAGCGTTTCATCCCCCTTACTGGACATCTGAACTTACTCAAAGAATAGCAAGAAATGGTGTGTTGGTTATATGACTGACTGTTAACCTGCCAGGTTAATAGAGCAGAGAAAAACAAGTCTCCTGTTGTTTTACCTCCATTGAGGAAACCAGCACCAAGGATTAGAAAACAAACTTTCCCCGGGAAAAAGGATTGAGAAATAGGAATGGGCCAGTTAGTTCTCCTACTGTCAGTTTTGAAATATTGGGGACAGATAGAAGGGAAACCCTAAAGAAGGGATGCCTTCCTAGGAAGAGAGAGGCCTGGGGAGTTGGGTTGCAGTGGTTGTTGATCTGGGTGGCCCAGGAGAATGTGGCAGAAGAGGGAGAAGGAGAGGTGGGGAAATCAGATGCCACTTCTTCAAGATCCAGACACACTGGCCACCTTCCTCTTTTTGCATTGTCCCCAGGGACTTCACCCCACCCCCACCCCAGAGAGGCCATGTGGGCACTGCCTTCAGCTCCAGCTGAGTTGCAAAAAGTGTCCCCATAGGAGAGTAAGTGGTGTCATCCCCAATCCCAGTTTCTACAAGTCCCCAGTCTGCTCCCAACCCTGACTCAATTGCGCATCAAACTCTGGTCAATTTGCTGCAGAGAGCACCCTGAACCACCCCCCTCCATGGTACATCACCCCAATTAATGGAAGCTTCCTGAGCCCTCAAACAGCCAAAGTCACCAATGACCTCACCAGACTAAAGTTTCATGAATACCAATATCTCTACCCACCCTACTCCCAGCTAAACTGGGCAAAGCTATCCTCGGTGTGCCTCCCACCACCAAAAGTCAATTAAATGTCATTTCCAATTCCCCCAACTTCTGCCAGAGGCCTTCCAGATCCACAAAAGAACAGGGAAGCAAAACTGGCTCTGTGCTTTCTCTCAAAGCTCAAGCTAACACATTTTTTGCTTCCTTCTGCAAATATTTATTTCATGCCTGCTAAACCTGAACACAAATACTTGTACTACAAAGCAGTAAATGTGCGATAAGTTTTCAGTGGGTAGCATAGAGTGTGCTGGTGTGCTGAGGAAGGACAGATCTCAGCAACCTGGCAGAGTGAGGGAAAGGATTGATGGAAGAAGTGCCCATGGAGCTGGGTAGGATGTTTGGGCAGAGCTTTAACAGGTGCAGCTTAGGGGAATGGTTTAGCCAGAAGAGAGAAGTTCATGAGCAGAGATGCACAGGAGGAAACTACTATTCAAGGAGCACCCATTCTGTGCCAGGCATGTGCCAGAAGCTTCCATCCATATTATCTCATTAGCCCTTCCCATCATCCTTAGAGATAAGTGTTATTACCTCCATGTATATAGATGAAGAATTGAAGTTCAGAGAAGTTACATAACTTGTCCAAGATCTTACAGCTAGTAAGCAGCACAGAGCCTGGGCTAGAACCCAGAACTGGCTGCCTAAAAAAAATTGTGCTCTTGTCTCTAAATTGTGGTGTCAGGTGTGTTTGGATAAAAGAGAGCTGTCTAGTTTGTCTGGAGCATAAATTGTGTGAAGGGGGAGTGGAAACTGCTTCATATTGATCATTGCCCAGCAAGAGTACTGCATCCTCTCTGGAATGGCCCTTTGGCTACCAATAACCTTGGGAATCTAGGCGCAGTTGGGACCAGGAAGAAGTTCATGCTTCTCAGTGGTCCTCTTTTCCTCCACTATTCCCATTCTTGTCCTCTCCCCTAGCTCCTTCCTCTCAGCCTTGAGAGTCTTTCTTCTATGCCCCTACCCTCTAATATTTATTTTCCCTTCGTCTCACTGTCAAACATCTCCAATGGTTGTTGCTGCCACCTTCCACCATCTTATCCCTCCCTAACCTCTCTGCTCCCACTCAGCAGTCACCAATGACCTCCTGGTAAGAAAAAGTATCAATGACTTCTTGGAGGATGGCAACCCAGCTCCATTATTTGCCAGCTTGATAAGTTATTTATTCAATCTGAGCTTCAGTTTCATCATTTGTCAAATGGGAATGGCAATAATACTTGTCTTGTAGCATTGAGATAATTCAATGAGATAAAATAAGGAAGCAGCGTAGTAGTGCATGGCACACAGTAAGCATTTAATAAATACTGGCCATTTTTTCTTCTGCCATTTTACTTCTTGATCTTAATACCTTAAAATTCAATACAGGGCGGTGAAATGGTGGCTCAGTGGCAGAATTCTTGCCTGCTATGCCAGAAACCCGGGTTCAATTCCCAGTGACTGCCCATGCAAAAAAAAAAATTCAATACATAATGTATAAAAGGACATTTAGTAATACCCCATTACTTATGAAAATACTCAAAGCTTTTCATCCAGGGTCTTGAGACCCCTTATTGCTCCAGGACCCAGATAGTACCCACTTCTCTCCTATGTGGAAGGATGTGGTCTGATTTCCAATCTGGGTTCCATGGAACCCAAAAATTCCTTATGGGTATTTAGAGGTTTGCAGAACTTTGATTTGAATTTCTGGGGAGAGGTATACTCTTTGAAACCTTAATAAAGGACACAGAAATCTTATAAACTGAATTTTAACACGTTAGAAGACACCATCATGATAGAAGTGTGCTAGTTGATATTTTTTTCAAATACATAAAAAGTTAAAACTTGAGCCTTCATACTAGATATTAATACAATTCTGTCTTTCTCAGTATTATGCATTGGATTTGTTTGAAAAGAGGGATTCTCTACTAAAGATAAAGTTTTGAAATCATTTAAAGTGGAAAGAGTCACTCAGAACTGGGTCCCAGTTCCAAACATGCTACTGCCATTCCAAGTTCCTTAAGCACATTGGACCTCCATTTCCTCAAATGCATGTGTGTATGTGTATTGACCACACAAGGTTAATAATAGATTTAAATAAAAGAATAGGGCGGGCCACGGTGGCTCAGGAGGCAAGAATGCTCGCCTGCCATGCCACAGGACCTGGGTTCGATTCCCGGTGCCTGCCCATGTAAAAAAAAATATATATATATATAAAATAAGTGCCTGGTACTATGCCTGAAGGAACTTTGGTAATATAAAAAACTAATGCTCAACTTACAGCCCCTTCCAATATGAAAAAGTTAGAATGGGCAGAGCCCAAATATCCCTAAAGAGTGGGAGAGAGATCAAAGGTGATGGTGGAATTATACAGAGAAGGCAGGGTTTAACAAATGAGTATGACTGCTGAACCAATATATTGATATTTCTTTTAGTTTCCAGTGTCTTAGAGCGGCTAGAAATAAAAACCTAAAATTGTGGAATAGTGGGGATGCAAGGGTAATAAATGGGGGTGCAAAGTTTGTTTCATGGTAGAGGATTCTCACCTGCCATGCAGGAGACCCAGGTTCAATTCCTGGTCCATGCACTTCCCCAAAGACCAAACAAACAAGGAAAACAAGCAAACAAAAATTCAACAGATGGTGCTGAAATAACAGGATACTCATGTGGAAAAATAATGAAATGTGACCCCACTATACAGCATACAAAAAAAATTAAAAATTGTGGAATAGTAATCTATACCAAACTCTGAAATCTGTTCTACAACTAATTGTTGTGATGTGCTTTGAAATTTATTGCTTTTTCGCATGTATGCTATTTTTCTCAAAAAAAAAAAAAGTCAATTGTGATGATAAAATATATATATATATTCCTTCTAGCCTCCAGTGTTCTGGAGCAGCTACAAGGAAAAATCTGAGATGATGGTATGGCAGCCTACGACAAACTCTGGGGATCTGTTCTGTAACTACTTGTTGAAGAGTGCTTTGAAAATTATTACTTTCTTCTTTCTTTGCTTTGTATATATGTTATGCTATACAATAAAAAAGTTTAAATAAAAAAAAGTTGGTTCATTCCTGGGTTTCGGCACCAAAAAAAAAAAAACAGCTAATGCTCAACTTATAACTGTTTTTTTTTTAACTAAAAGAATCTCTTTATAAAGATGGGTGGGAGAAATTTTCCTCAGATAGTATCAGGACTAACTTAGGAGCAGCTGATTTACTTTTAAGGTTATAACTAGTAATACATTCTTCTGTAGGGTATTAACAAGTACAGAACCATATTTGGGACCCTTCTCTAATAGAAAGTTCAGAACCTCAAAGCATATATATTGAATACCTATCCACAAATTAATTAGGAGGTATGCATTCTGCCATCATTTGGCAAACAAGATTAACCTCAAGTGTTTTTAAAAGCTTGAAATTTGTGCTGTGTGCATATTGGAAAATAGTTGAGTTTTGGTACCTTTACTTATTTAAATGTAAGTTGAAAAAATTTTCCTGTTTATAAAATTGTGACTGTAGTCAAATAGCAGTGTTGTGTATGCTGCTAAATTGTAAATACTGAGGGAAATAAAGTTGTATTTTGTTTTCTTTTTAAAGCTAATGCTTGTTGAGCAATAACTATATGCTAGGCCCTGGGTTAAGAAATTGCATATATTTTTGTGCTTCATCTTTGCACAAAGTAAGTCTTGTGCTTACCTCCAAGCTCCAAAGTAAGTCTTACCTCTGATCTCAATTACGGATGAAGACCCCAAGGCTTGGGGTGGTTAGTAATGAGCCACGGGTCACAAAGTCAGCCTTTGTTAATAGACAGCTGGACACCACACCCTGCATTTTTAAAAATATTGAGCACTTATTATGTGCCAGGCACTGTTCTAAGCCCTTTCATGTGTTTTAATTCATTGAAACTTTACAACTACTGTTGGAAAGGGCAGACCATTTCCAAAGATGGCTGCAAGTATCTTCCCAACTGTTCTAGTCTGCTAGCTGCTGGAATGCAATATACCAGAAACGGAATGGCTTTTAAAAAGGGGAATTTAATGAGTTGCTAGTTTACAGTTCAAAGGCCGAGAAAATGTCCCAATTACAAGTCTATAGAAATGTCCAATCTAAGACATCCATCCAGGGAAAGATATCTTGGTTCAAGAAGGCCAATGAAGTTCAGGGTTTCTCTCTCAAGTGAGAAGGCACATGGTGAACACAGTCAGGGTTTCTCTCTTGGCTGGAAGGGCACATGGCAAACACGGCATCATCTGCTAGCTTTGTCTCCTGGCTTCCTGTTTCATGAAGCTCCCCGGGAGGCATTTTCCTTCTTCATCTCCAAAGGTTGCTGGCTCGTGGACTCTCTGCATCTCATGGCTACATTGTTCTGCTCTCTCTGAATCTCTCATTCTCCAAAATGTTTCCTCTTTTATAAGACTCCAGAAACTAATCAAGACCCACTCAAATGGGTGGAGACATGTCATCCCCTAATCCAGTTTAACAACCATTCTTAACTAAATCACATCATCCAGGGAGATGATCTCATCACAGTTTCAAACACACAGCATTCAATAGAGATTATTCTACCTTTATGAAATGGGATTTATATTAAAACATGGCTTTTCTTAGGGGGCATACTTCCTTTCATACCAGCACACCATCCCATAAGACTTATGCGATGGTTTGCCACAAAAGGTGGCATCTATTTTCCTTCCTTTTGAATTTGGGCTGGCCGTGTGAATTGTTTGACCAATAGAATGGGACGGAAGAGACACTTTTTGACTTCTGGCTTAGGTCTCGAAAGGCCTTGCAGCTTCCACATCCACCTTTTTGGAAGTCAGCTATCATGCAAAGCACTCCCAACTATCCTGCTGGAGAAGCCAGGAGAGGGAGAGAGGTCCTACAGGATGGAGTCCACATGGATGAGAACCAAGGCTTTCCAGCCACTAGCCAGCATCACCCACCAGACAAGTGGATGAGGCCAGCATCAATGAGCCAACCCCAGCTGAATTCCCGGATGAATGCAGCTGCACAAGTGAGCACAGCCAGCACCATACAGAGCAGAAGAATGGCCTAGCTGAACCCAGCCAACTCACAGAATTGTGAAAAATAATAAATGTTTGTTGTTTTTTAGCTACTAAGATCTGGTGTGGTTTGTTATATACCAATAAATAAGTGGAATGAATAAAGACGTACTACTATTGCCTCATTTTGCAAATGAGAAAACTGGGGCCTACAGGGATTCAATCACTTGCCTAGGATTAGGTTACTAGTTAGTGGCAAAGCCAGAGCTTGAACAGCAGCATTCTGGCTCCAGAGACCACATGTCTAACATACCCTGCCATAAAGGGTGTGGCAAGGCTGAGTAATGGCCCCTCAAAGATGTCCACATCCTAATCCCCAGAACCTATGAATATGTCCCTTTACATAGTGATTAAATTAAGGATCTGGAGAAGGGGAGAGTATCCTGGATTATCCAGGTGAGTCCAATGCCATCACAAGGGGGCAAGAAGATCAAAGTCACAGAGAAAAGGCCATGTGACATGGGACCAGGAGCCAAGGAATAAGGACAGCCTCTAGAGGTTGGAAAAGGCAGGGAAACAGAGTCTCCCCCACAACCTCCAGAAGAAACTGGCCCTGCTGCCAGCACCTTGACTTCAGCTTGCTGAGACTGATTTTGGACTTCTGACCTCCAGAATTATAATATAATAAATCTATGTTGTTTTAAACCACTAGGTTTGTTGCAATTTGTCGCAGCAGCATAAGGAAACAAATACACAGGGCCTCTCCTAATTAAAGGGAGCTGGGTCCTTGCCCCGGCCACATTTGGTGGTTTCCAGCTTCTAGGCTTCTCTGGTTCTTGAAAGTCTCTTTTCTTCCCATCTATTTAAATCATTTCTACCCACTTTTTCCTGGAAGCCTTCTCTAAATCTCCTAGATCACAAGGCTCTCTTCTGTCCACGCCATTCTATTCCATTCCAATGAAGCTCTCTTCTGTCTCTGCAGCACTTGCTATTTCCCACCTTCTTGTTCTGCTAACATTCTAGAGGGGAGCCCAGTGGCATTTTTATAAGTGTGAACCATTGAACTGAGGACATCAGGCTGGAGCGGCCCTTTGAGAATCTATCTCTTCATTTTGTGGATGATGAAACTGAGTCCCAGAGAAGGGAAGAAAGTCACTTATCCAAGGTCACATAGCCAGAACACTAAGACAGGCCTTCTTACTCCAAGTTCATAAGCTCATTCATTCATCAAGTACTTATCAAGCCCCCACTATGGGGGCAGCACTGAGCTGGGTGCTGGGGAATCACTAACAATCAAAAACAGATAAAGTCCTGCTCTCACAGGGGGTCTCTGATACAGCGAGACAGCAAGACATTATTACATTGATCACATAAAAATTGCACACCAAGACCAGTGCTAGGGAAAAAATTTTCCATACAGCAAGCTGTGGGAATGTGCAACATAGAGACCTGGTCTAAGGTGGGAAATCAGGGAGGGCTTCTTTGAGGAGGTGACCCCAGCGAGCTGAGATATGAATAATGGTGGGTAGAGTTAACTAGGTCTTTCCAAGGAAAAGGAGAGGAGAAAAGTGTTCTAGGCAGAAGAAATGGTGTGCAAGGGCCTGGGGTTGGGAAGCAGTGCAAGGAGGGGCAAGGAGGGGCAAGGAGGGGCAGGTGCAAACAGGTTATCTGGAGAGCCAGAGTGACGGGGAGAGAGATGAGGGAAGAGGCTGCAGGTCAGCAGGGGCCAGACCCTGATGGCCCAGGAGGCCATGGCGAAGTTCTGAACTCATTCCTAATGGCACTGGGAAGCCACAGGAGAGTTTTAAGAAGCCAATGACATGATCATTTTTGAATTTTATGGTGTTCCCAACCCCTCCTGCCAGGGTCTGCTCATATCTCTATAGACATGTTGGAGATCATTATTACAGGGAGTTTTATGCTACTCTGTATTCCACTCCGTACCTAGCCTTGTAAGAAGCAGGCGCTCCATAAATATGTGTCGATTAACCTCTCAGCAACACGTGACACTGTTGATCATTCCCTCCCTCTTGACGAAGGCTCTCTCTGCTTTCTGCATGTGGCACACTCTGGCTTCTCCTCTCGCTCCTCTGACCACTCCCCCCACCCCCACATTTTTGTCCACACCCTCCCCCTCAGTCATTTTATTGCTTCCAAAAGAATTGATCTCTTCCCTCTGGGCACAAGAAAAGTACCGTGAGAGCTGGGACTTTACCTATCTGGTCGCTGGTGCACCTCCAGAGCCTGGCACATTGCCTGGCACACAGCAGGCACTCAATAAGTTATGTGATGAGGACACATACCATATTATTCCGTTCCTATGAAGCTCAGAGGCCAAACTAATCTATGGTGATCCATGTCAGAATTGTTAGCAGTGGGGAGCTAAGACTGGGAAGGGACACGAGGGAAATTTGTAGGGGGCTGGAAATCTTTGATTTGAGTGGTAGTCACCCTGGTGTATGCATATGCAGCAGTTCATTGAACTGCACACTTAGGAGTAATTTTTTTTTTTACAGTATGTATGGGTTACCTCAACTGAAAAGCAAAAAAGAATGCAACATCACTGTCCTGAGAAGGAGTTTCTAATTCCACCTAGATGCCCACCTCATCGTCTTCCCAGCCTCCCAAGTTCTGCCCTGAGTTCACGTTTCCAGTGGTTTCACCACTATGCTCCCAATGATTTCATTTCCAGACCTCAGAGCCATCCTGTCCCCATACCACCACTTCACCTCTCTCCTCACTCAGATTCTCAAGACACATAAGTGCAAGTAGTCCTGTGGCAGGTTTTATGATGATCCCATAACTTTCATTCCTTGGTGTTATTCCTGTGGTTGTGTAAAGTTACATGGCAAAAAGGAGATGTTCTGGGCAGGCTTGATCTAATCACATGAGCTCTTTAAAAGCAGAGTGTCCTCTGCCATGCAGAAGGAGCAGTCAGAGAGTCAAGACACGAGAACCATATACCATTACTGGCTTTGAAGATGAAGCAGCCACAAGCAAGGACAGAGAGTGTTCTCTAGGAGTCAAGAGTCATCCCCAGCTGACAGCCAGCAAGAAATTAGGGACTTCAGTCCTACAACCCCAAGGAACTGAATTTTGCAAACAAGAAGAACTAGCATGAAAATAGCTTCTTTCCCAGAGCCTGCTGATAAGAGACCTAACCAGCTAATGTCTTGATTTCAGCTTTTGAGGACCCTAAGCAGAGAAACCACTTGAGCCCTGACATATAGAACTGTGAGATTATAAAAAGGTATTGTTTTAAGCCTCAAATGTGTGGTAAATTGTTGCAGCAGCAAGAGAAAACTAATTCATTTCTTGAATCCTATCTATTCTCAGTGGCCTTCACATCCACCCCTTCTTACATTACTTTGGCTTTCCCAATCTCACTTCTGCCCACCTGAAATATTAGTCTCTGGGCTTCTTGCCCCAACCGCCCCCCCCATTCCATTAATTGCCACCAGATTAATTTTCCAAATTAATGACCCTAACCACATTCCTCTCCACTAAAAAAGCCTCCGCAGCAGTGTAGAATGGTGGTTATACTCCAAAGCCAGCATGTTCTGCCTCTTAGTAGGCTGTGAACCCAGATCAGGTCGCTTAACCTCATCCATAAGTTGGGAGTTGCAGCCCTATTCTCACGGGATAGTTGAAAGGACTACATACATGCAAAAATAGTTATGTATGGCCTGGTACAGGAAAACACTCACTCAATGAATGGTGGTGGTTGGTGTATCACTGTCAGCAGTTCTAGGTGGCCTGGCCTTGCAAACCCTCTCCACAGGCCTTCCTGCACACACACAGGTCTCCAACCTTTTCTCCTCTCCTCTTTTGTTAATTCCATCTATTGCCCTCCATCTCCATGCCCATTCACCTCATCTACATTATCATCTTCTATTCCCTGTGGCCGCTCACTGATTCATACGGTTCCACTCCCTGCAGCCAGCAGAGTCTGCTAAAAACACAAGCCTGATCAGGTCACTCATGGCTGAAATCCTTCTATGGTTTCCCACTGCTCTCAGGACAAAGTCCAAAATTCTCACCACAGCCTGCAAAGCTCTGGACAGTCTGGCCCACCACCATATTTAATTATTTAAATTTCTTATTGAATTTGCTTTCTTCTGTAGTGATCCAGGAAGCTGTATTTTGAAAGAAAACTGTATTTTGCTCTCTGCATTTGTCCCTCATATTTGCCAAGCTGTCTCCTGCCCCTAGGCCTTTCAGCTTGCTGTTCCATTTTCCTGGAACATTCTACCCTCTCTGCTTTGCCTAGATAATGCCTAGTTGTCCTTTCAGTCTTGGTTAATTCAATGAGGACTTCCTCTGGGAGGCCTTCTCTGACCTCCCTGAGTAGGTGGAATTCCTCTTTTGGAGGCTCTCAGAAGACCCATACTCTCCCTTATAGACCTTCTCATAGAGGCCATTGCCACCTCTTTGTGTCCTTATTCAATTGTCATAAACCCAGTGAGGGCTGGGGCTGTTTCTGATTTGATCACCAGCATGTTCCCAGGGCAGAGCACAGTGCCTGGCCCAGAGTATGTGCTCATTAAATGCCTGGTCAACGAACGAACGAATGAAATGAGTACAAGGATTCTGCTTTAGCTGAAATGGACTGCTTTTCCCAAAGATGCTTTCTTATCTCTATGCTTTGCTCATTCATGTTCCCTCACCTGATATGCCCTCTTGCCAACTCTAAATCCAGCCCAAGTAAATCTGTAAATCCAGCCTACCCTTGGCAGCAGTCTCTGCTAAGTAATCTTACCCAAATATTTCAGCCTACAGAAACTTCTACCCCCATCCCTCTCCCTCACCCACCTGGAACATCTATAGTCTGTATTATTTCTTTCAGATTATGAACATAATGCATGCACATATAGAAATTTCAGATAACACACAGAATGCAGAAAATGCAAAAAAAATTAAAATATTTCAAGTATCACTAGCCAGAGACAGTTGCTGCTTTTATTGGAGAATATTTCCATCCATTTTCCCATGTATAAGCATGGAAATTTTATTTAAACCTCACAACAAATCAGTGAGTTTCATACTGTTTTTCCCATTTTATACATGCATACAAAAGGTTCGGATAAGTTAAATAACTTGCTCAAGACCACAGAACTAATAAAGAACAAAGTCATGATTGGAACCCAAGCCTCACATCTCCCTGACTTGGAAGCCCACTTCTCTCCCCAGCACCCATCACCCCTCCTGGTCCTTTCCCCTGCCATAACCCCTCATTCCTATTATATCACTCCTCATTTCTCTCCACACCCAAAGCCAAAGTTCCCTTTTAAAAATTCCCTTTAACCCAACACTTCTACTTCAAGGATAATGGCTTTTGCTGTTTTTTGTTTGTTTGTTTGTTTGGCTGAAACAGAAGACTATTGACAACATAAATGCCCATCAATATTGGTTCAACACATAACAGTCTCTCCTCAGAATGGAATACTACACTGCTGTTTAAAAGAGCAAGGGAGATGCTCGTGTACTACTCTGAACTAACCTCCCAAAGCATTTTTTGTTAAAAAGAAAAAAAAAAGTGGATTTTTTCCTATCATTTGGGAATGTAGAGAGTATTTCTAGAAAGATGTGCCAAAAACATGACACCAGTGGTTGCTTTTGAAAAGGAGAATTTAGGCACTGCAAAGTAGAGGGTAAGAGGGCACTGAATTTTCACTGTATTCCCATGTATAGTGCTTACATTTTTGCCATATGCTATCAATTTAATAAGTAAAAAGCAAAATAAAAACCAAACATCTCCAAACTTTCTCCAATCACTGGGTCCATTCGCTCCAAGAGTGTGATTGCGTTTATGCAGTCACTGGGTACATGGGTGAGCCCTGCTTCCCTCTTCTAATGTGGGCATCCCAAATGAAGTTCGTATATCTACCCTTTTCAGAGACTGATGACCTCATCTCCTCCATCAGACTAACACACTGCTGCAATGGCCTGAAAGCCAAGGACTTGTGTTCTAGCCCTACCTCTCCATTCGCAAGCTGTGTAGCCTTGGGCAAGTCATTTGACCTCCTTGAAGGTAGATTCTATTGTCTCCAGCAGGCAGATGAAGAGTTCTCCACCAGCCCTCTCACTTCCAGATCTTCAGTCTGTCTCCTCAGCTTGTAAAATACCTTTCTTCTCCCTTTCCTGTCTTGGTAGCTCCTCCTCATCCTTCAAGTCTCAGCTTTCCTGCTATCCCTGAAGGAAGAAGCTCCCTGATCTCAGAGTCTAGGTCCTGTCCTCTTGCTGTAGGCTTCCCTATCACAGCTCCCATCACACTTAGTTGGAATGACTTGTTCAATGTTTGTCTTCCCAGCTAGACTGCAAGCTCCATGAGGGCAGTGACAATACCTGGTTCATGGCACCTAGCACAAGGCCTGGTCCTGCTGGGGCTCAGTAACTATCTACTCTGAGAGTGCATGGACCACATCTGCCTGGTCCAGATCCTCACCTCCCAATCCTGGCCTCCTCCTGGCCACTCATGAAAGAGGGGTATCACAAGACCATTCCTGTTCTTTCCCCAAAGCCTCTCGGTCCACCTGGGGCATCAGAGCCTGAGATCTTCCCCATTACCACACCCACAGAGCTCTGAGGGCTAGGGTGGCTTCTCACCCTCACCCACTGCCAGGCCTCTTCAGCCTCCAAAGCAAGTTCTTGCAGCTTCCATCCCCGTCTACACCTCTCCTCAGGGCAGGGCCCTACCCAGGCCAAGGCCAAACCCAGGCCCATTCCCTGCCCCCAGCCCAGTCTGAGAATGCAGTGGCCCAGCCCAGCCTGGCCGCCAGGCCCATCAATCGTGCTCCCAGGGGTACAAACCAATTTCTCTTGCTTTCCCGCGCCCGTCTCCCTGGCGGAGACTGGAGGAGCCTTCAATCGCATTAATCCCAGCCTGGCGGCAGTGACGAAGACGGATTTCTCCACCAAACGATCCATTTTTATCTCTCGTGCACTCACTTGGTTTTTTTCTGCGCGGATGTTCAAAATATCATGAAAAAGGCGTTAGCCGGGTAGCTGTGGTGCAGCAAAATAATAGAGTGATCCGGCAATGCGCTCCTGACCTTGCAGGACAGCTAATCCATCCGCACATCTATCTTAATTATTCCCGGTTACAAAAGAGAAACTCCACCATCCATTCATTCCAGACTGGCAATTCCATTTTCAACCCCCACTCACGCCCCATCTTTTCTTTATCATTCCCCTGGCCAGAGAGGCCCATTTGCCACTGCTAAGCAGACTCTCCCCAAGCCAGCCCCACAGCAAGGCCAGAGCCCCACCCCAGTGGCCCCGAGCCCACGACTCCTTGAGATCAGAAGACAGGGATCCTGCTCACTTCCCCAGAACTCTGACCAATGTCCATGGACTAGAAGACCCGCAACCAGCAGGGACACATGTGCACGAACCCTATCCAGCCACTCCTACTCACATTCATATGCACACACTGAGCCCTTCACGGAGACAGCCAGACTCACCATCGCATCCAGACCCTGACATTCAGGCCCCACCTCACACAGCCACAGAAGACAGGCCCCACCCCCCCACCCACTCCAAGCAAGAACCTTTTCACTCTTCTGCTGCCCTGACACTGACACTAGGAGCGATGCTGGGAGAGGTGCGAGTGATGTCTTAGTCTGTGTATCTCCTACTCCCAAAGTCAAAGATCCAACCTACTGAATCCTCTTCAGACCTGCTCATTGATACAACCCAGGCAGACCAACACTGGAGGAGAAAAGTAGAGGGCAGACAAGCAAGAGAGAAAAGGGAGAAGGAGGGAAGAGAAAACGCTGGGGCAGAGGTGCTGCAGGTGACGGTTGGGGAAAAAGTCAACTGGGAAGGAGGTGAAAGGATCTGATCTAACACAGTTCCAGCTCATTGTACCAAATTTGCTCTGGGGCTGCCTGGGCCAGTCTCTGAAGCCCTTTTTAATTCTACACCTTAATGAAGGATGTTTCAGACCCCTCGTTCTAAAGACGGTAATGCAATCAGCAAGACTAGACTGCAATTGTCTTGGCTCTGTGCTTGGCCACAGTAGCTCCGGGGAGCCCTGGTTCCCTGTTCTATGGGCCTCCTCCCCAGTCCTTACCTCCCCCCGCTTATACCCTCACTTCATCTGTAGTCAACAAGTACACAGTGGGACTTCTTCAGCACTTGGGGCTGAGAGGGAAACAGAAAGAGGAGATTCAGTGCCCATCCCCATGGATCCCCGATCTGGCCAAGGAAACCAGAAGTGGGCAGGGATTCACTGGGGTTAGAGAAGAAGGAGAGCTTCCCGGAAGAGGTTGGGTGGGTTCCCCCCTCCCTTCCCCTGGTGCAGCAGGCAATATGGCTGGGCTGTGGGGTGGTGTGCAGGGAAAGGGCCATTTGTCCTGAGACAATGGTAGAGAAGGGGTCTCGGAGCGGCTGTTGGGAGCCAATTTGTAGTGGCTGTAACTGAGGTTGCTCCAAAGGCTGGGAACAGCTGGAGCTTTGGGTGACTGATGGGTGGGCCCAGGAGAGGGGCCATTGGTCTGGCAGAAACAAAAGCCCCGATGGCGCAGGGGTGGGACCCGTCAAAATCATTAATGCTGAAGATGGGAGCCGGCAGACTTCAGATGGGACCAACGGGTTGGAGGGGAGAGGTCAGGAGCCTGCCCCTCCTTCCCTGCAGCTCCTCCTCCACGTTCCATTCCTGCTCAGGAAATTCAGCCACCCACATCCCCATTATCATCTTATTTGCATAGACACACTAACTCAGCCTTCCAGGTCCTTGGCCTCATTCCACTGAGTCCCAGTCCAGTCCGTTTCAGACAGGTCTGGCTCTGGGGCCAACCCTGGGCCTAGCTGGGCACCCCCAATGGTTTTTTTTATTTTTTTATTTGCATGGGCAGGCACTGGGAATCGAACCCAGGTCTCCAGCGTGGCAGGCAGGAACTCTGTCTGCTGAGCCACTGGAGCCCACCCTCCCCATGCTTCTTTAGGAGACTAGTGCACCCTCAGGCATTGCAATCTCTAGGCGGTGACCTCGCTCACTTTTCTGCAATTCTCAGGCAACAGGGCATCCTCAGTGCAGGACCAGGAAAACCCTCTGGGCCAAATCTAAAGGGAAGAGGCTGAGGCCCACTTCTCCTGAATCTCCTCCCTCTATGTGGGAGAGGCTTCTCCCCATTTCGACCTTCCCAGAGGAGGTAGGGGCGGCCAGACTGGGAGAACCCGCCCCCTCTCCAGTCCCCAGAATGTCCCATCCCCCCCGATGGCTGCGCTCCCGGCAGGAGAGGGAAGCAGTGACCCGGCCAGGTGGTGATGATGCGGCCGGCCGCGCTGGTCACTCTTGGCCGCCCCCCGCGCGCAGCCCGACCCCCCTGGCATGGGTCACGGCGCCGGCAAAACTCCCTGACACAGAAACGCCGCGGGGCCTGCGCGTGTCGGGAACAATCCTTCGCCTGATGGGAAGCGACAGCTCCGCCCCGCCTCCGCGCCCTTCCCTGGCGCCGCGTCGCCGCCCGTCCCAGGCAGGCCAGGCCGCAGCCTGGTTGGGGCGCCCCAGCACCCCCTCGCCCCAACCCAACAAGTCCTTGCCAAGCCCGCCTATACCTCCCAGTGTGGGAAGGGGAGACGAGGAGGACAGCCGTCTCCCTTGCCCTGGCCTCTGAGCTGGGAGAGGGGAAGTGGGAGAAAGAGGGGCACGGGGAGACCTGGCCGGGAGAAGCAGGGAGCGGGTCAGCGTGTACTGTACGACCCCATTTCTGTTCAGGGTATTTGCCCTGTTCAGGAGAAAAAAAGACTAGAAACAGAGCACCTGGGTGTGAACTGGCAGATGGAGTTCCCTTTCTTCTTTTTGCTTTTCTGTGTCTCCTGGTTTTTCTTTGCCTGTGTGCATGTGTGTGTGCGTGTGTGCGTGTGTGCGTGTGTGTGCTTTCTCCCCAGACATAGAAAAGCCAATCCAGGACAGAGGAGCTATTTGAGGAAAAACCCCCAACTGGCTCCAGCTGGCATGGATCCAGCCCACTGGGAGGGAGTCTAGTGTACTCCAGAAGGACCCCAGGGTGTGAGACCAGGCAGGGGAGTGACCCCTCACTGTCAGGGGGTCCTGTGCCCTCCCACTTCACCTGTAGAGGCTAAGGGTGTGTGGGGACGGGTGCTGGCTACGTGCAAAAGGCCCAGGTGGGAAAAGCAGCCCCCTCAGTATGTCCTCACACAGGGACACCCAGGCACACGCCGACATGCTGGCACACATCCGCACACACTTAGACTTGAATCGACCAACCTGTAAACACATCCACCCACGAGCACACTCATTCACAGCCTAGGCTCACACAAGCACCATCACTCACACACTCGCCTTGGCCTCACAGCCCTGGACACATGCATAGGGCTTTGCCTCCTTCTTCCAGCCCAGACCCTTCAGAGAGGACAAGTGTCCCACTCGCAGTAAATGCCCTCCTTCATCCTTCACCTTCTTCACTGCTCACCTCATCCCAGCCTCCTCCTCGCTACTGGCCTCAAATAGCTGGCTTCTCTCTTCTCTCTCCCCTGGGTTCCTACCACACTTCTTAGAATTGAGGTGCAAGGAGGAAATTTTGCCTACTTTATCGCTTGGTTTCAGTCCCAGATTGGGTATAGGGAGGGGTAATATTTATCTCCACCTGAAGAAAGAGCAGGCCAGGGAGAAAATTAGGGATCCCCTTGCTCAGCCCCATTGCCTAAATAGAAGGCCTGGGTGGGATCCGTGCGGGCCCCCGGGGCTGAGTGGGGGCAGGCTCTTCCTGCTTTCCACCAGGTCCCTTTGACTTGCCCAGCTCCACCACGGAATCTTCCTCTTCCTCCACTCTCACCCCACCCTACCCAGCCTCTGCCCTAGCACAAAGCCCAGCACCTCTGCTCCTCTTCCCTGGGACTGCCCCAACCATTCCCATCATTTGAGTGACATTCGTTCTCCACCTTTGCCATTGATTCTTTCTTCAGGGTGTGAATCCTGTAAGTTCTTACAGAACAGAAGCAGATCTCTTCACCTTGCACCCCATCCCGACCCTCACATCACCTAGCATTCCTTTGCTGACTCCTTGATGAATGAATGAAAGGATGGAAGGATGTTTCTGATCATGGCTTGTCTCTGCCATTGATTTTGTAAATCTGTCACTCCTCAAAGTTCCATTAGCCTTGGACACCTTTCTAGGACAAGGAAACAGGGATTACAGTTTTGGTTCCACCACTGACTACGTGGTGGCCTTGGGCAAGTCACTAACCACAAACCTCTCTGGCCTCAGTTTCCCCAAGTGTGGGCTGGGGTGAAGCTTGAGTCATTGATATCTGTTATTTTCCCTAGTACAAGCAATCTGCACTCCAATTCCTGGTGAGAGGATGACAGGAAGAAGTCAGCACCTTATCCAATCCAGCCCACCCCAAGGCCCCCCAGAGGGGTTCAGGCTTAAAGAGGGTTGGGAAATGCCATGAATTAATTACCATCAGACCTCCGGCCGCTGTTTGTCTCTGTAAACAAACATTTTAATATGCAGTAATTAATTACATCTGCCACACCCACCCTCCTCTTGTTCCTCCTTCTTCAGCTTTTCTTTTGCTCACCCTGAACCAACCTCCTCCTGGCCAGGCCTTGAGAAACGCAGGGCCCTTCTCCCACCATCTCCCCAGTCTTCTCCACCACCCCACCACCCTCTGCCGCCCTCCCCTCACCCCCAGATGCAGGTGTTCACATCTGCCCCGTACTCTGCGGCTTTTTTGTTCCCTTTTCTGTTTATCTAGCACTCGTCCGTCTTTCTGATAGTCCTTTGTCTCTAGTTCCATCTGTCTGGATTTCCCTCCCCAACACAGTTTGATGCCAGGAGCACATGGGGGCAGGAGGGGGGAGGGAAAACAGGAAGCCAGGGGGTCTGCACCAGGTGCCAGAGCCTACATTTTCAACTTCTCAGTGGGCCTGGACCAGGCTAATTTACCGGGATTATCCAAAAGCCAAAACAGACCCTGTTCCAAGAAACCCGTGCCACCCCAGGAGCTCCTGGAGTCCTCCTGAACCCTGGTGCCTCCTCTTATCCCACTCTCTGCCTCCGTAATAGCTCAGTTTGAAAAACACAGAGCGCACACACCTGCCCAGGTGAGCCCACCTGGCCCATACTACAATTACTTCTTGCCATCCCCAGTGGCCAGGAGTACCAAAATTAAGATCCATCTTCTGTGCCCGGCCCGCCTAGCAGGGTGAGCATGTGGGCTGCTCCCCTAGCCCGTGGAATGGAGCTTGTCCCTTTTCTGGGGGCGGGCGGGGGGGGGGATCATCATGTCCTGCCTGGGGCCCAGAAAAAAGCAGGGGAATGAGTGACCAAAGTCGGATGAGAGGCGGGGACCCCAAAAGAAACTGAGACGAGAGGGGGGGTGGGAGGGGTCAGGAGGCCAGGGTTCCAAGCAGTGGGAAGGATGGGAAAAGGACCGGTGGCCTAAGGGGTGCAGGCCAGCATGGCCGCGCAGGGGGAGCCGGGAGCGGGGTGGGCGGGATAAGGCGGGTGCCACCAGGCGTGGCGCAGGGAACCGAGCAGAATGAAATGCAGATGCAAAACGTGCTCGTAAGAGTTTCCTCTCTCTCCCCATCTGCCAAAGCCGAGATTTTAATCTTTAATCCATGAGCAATCAGCGAGCAGCGGCGAATGGCACATTACAGATGTTTTACTGTCGCGGGCGCTAGCAGCTTCCGCGCTCCGCACAGGCGCGCCGGGCGCCCCCGCCCCGCCTCATCCCCTCCCTTCCCTCTCTGGTCCCTGTGTCTCTCCGCTCCCCCGGTCCTCGTTTAATAATACCCACCTCACCTGCACGTTCCCGGCCTGCAGCGGGGGTAGAAGTGGGGAGCAGATCCATTAACCGTTTCCCAGGGGTCTTGGGGCTCCGTTTTGGGGGGTACTTCCAGGGGCTCTGCCTGCTACAGGCTGGCGAGGGAAAGAACACTCAGTATTGCTCTCAGGCGAATTCCAGGGCCAGGTCTAAATCGCGGGAGGTCAGGACCGGGCAAGGAGGACCCCGCTCGCTGAGCCCTCTCCACCCCTTTCCCGGACCCCAGCTCCCGGGCCGCTCCCGCCTCCTGCGATTAGCGCTCCAGATGTTCAGCTGCGCTGGGGCTCCGCTTTCCAGATGTTGGGCACCTCTGTCCTGACAAACGGGGCTGCCATCCCCTCTGCATGATGAGCAGGGAGAGTCCTGGAGTGGTCCCATCTGCGAGTCCCTAGGGGAATCAGACGGGTTGGAGTCTTGAAGACCAGCCAATAAAATCTCACCCCAGCTGGGGAGTCGCTCCCACCCTCTGTGAAACGCGGGCAGGACTGCCTCCCATTTCTTGGGAGCTTGAGCATAAGGAGGCAGATGTGAAGTCAAGAGACCTCATTAGACCCTGAGTTCAATTTGCTCCTCCCTACCGCCATAGGATCCCCCAAACCCCTACAAATACCCCCTAGTCCAGCTTAGAGATCCTCAGCAGCAGCCCAGTTTGTAAAGATAGATTCGTGTGGTTAGTTCATTAATAGGTGTCACTTCCAGTAGACCATAATTCCTATGAGGTTGAAGACTGTTTTCACTCATCACTTGGGTCTAGCACAGGACGTGGCATACAGTGGGTGCCCAATAAATGTTTGTTGACTGAATAAAGGAATTCACGTGGTCTGCTGCTGTCCTGGCTCAAGGTTTTTTGTTTGTTTGTTTGTTTGGTTTTGTGTGTGTGCCACTATCAATAAGCCCCTCACCCCTCGCACATAAGCACACAGGCAACCCCCCTCCATCAAGACTGCTTCCAAACTACAGCCCTCATCCTGCTAGGGAACAACCCATTTTTTTCTTTCACACCTCCATGGTGGGTCCCTCCCATTACATAGAAGAGTTTCTTTGGCCAGCTGCCCTTTCTCCCCCAGTCTCCCAGGAACTAGGCCCCTCTGACTTGGCCTCAGCCTCAACCTTTGAAAAAATCCCCTCAGATGGCCCCTTCCCCTTGCATGGCCGCAGACACTCCCCTTCCTAGTGACTCCAATCGTACCCCCCAATCCCAGCCCAGCCCCTGAGCCCCAACCTGGTCCCAAACCCCATTTCACCAGCCAGCCTCATCACCAGGCCTCCCCACCCCAAACGACTTCGGGTTTGGGGAGAAGAAAAAAGGAAGAGAAGAATGTAGAGACTGGAGATGCCGAGGATAGAGAGACGGAAAAGAGAAAAGCCGGAGGAGGACCCTAGGAAGCTAGTTCAAAGGAGAGACCCCCACCAGAGACAGGGAAGGGCAGAGACAGGGCGGATGAAGGAAGCCTAAGAGACAGAGGCAGATACAGGGACAGAGGAGTGATTGGCGGAGGCCAAGGCCAGACACACAGCAGAAGGGGCGGAAGAGAGGGACGGTGCGCTGAAGGCTCAAGTCAGGTCCGGCTCCAGGCCGGGGGCTCTGCGGCCCGGAGACACCTGGATTCCTGGAGCCGGGCGTCGGTGAAGGAGACCGCCTAGGGGCGTGAGCCTGAGACGCGGGGCGACGCGGGGCGACGCGGGGCGACGCGGGCCGAGGCAGGCCGGGAGCCCGGGGCTGCCCACGCGGCAGCCGGCGTCTGTCGGGAGCCGCCCCGGGCCTAGGCCGCAGGGCCCACAGGCGGCCCTGAGAGGCGGCGGTGAAGGGAGCCGAAGTGAGAGGCAGCGGAGCCGCGTGTGTGTTTTTATTATTATTATTTCTGATTAAAGAGGAATTCATCTCGTATCTGCCTCCTGCCAGGGGCCGAGGCGCCGCCATTGGGGTTAACGGTGCGGAAGAATACAAAAAAATTTCATTGAGGAGGATTATAAAAGTTACTAGCTGGAACATTAACAGAAGAGTAACTTGTAAAAAATGCAATATTACAATATTCACAAGGACGGCAGAGCGTGGTAAAGCTATAAAATTCAACATTAAAATCTTCCACAGCCTAGA